>JAPJBO010002018.1:0-22763 GCA_030068145.1 Diplonema papillatum
CCCGTACCTCCACTTGGCGGCGACGAAGGTGAGGTAGGCTGTCCGGATTGTGCTGTAGCACCGACCAATCGGCGAGAACGAAAGTTTCACCAGGGCGTTGAGACGCATTCTAAAGGACTTAAGGGCGGCCTCGGCCTGCGGGCGGTAGGAAGGTCCGTGTCAAGAAGCACGCCAAGGAAAGCGTGTTCCGTGACGAGTTTAACCGGGCGTGCAACGGTGAAGGAAAGGCAGTAGGAGGGTCGGCGTGGGTCGGGCACCTTGTCTACAACCACCAAACCATTGAACTGATCTGCTGGGTGTGGGGGAGTTGCTGGCGGACCGGCGGGAGGCCCGTCGGCGGGTAGGTGTGTGAGTCTTAAATTATTTATCGGTAACAGAAATTGTTTATCGGTAACAGAAAATTATTTATCGGTAAGGGTAGGCGGTTTTTTTTTTTTTTTTTTGGCCCATGTCCGCGCGCGCGTAAATTTTTGGGAACCCCCGGAAAAAAAAAACTTTTGCCAAAAAAAAAACTTTTGGGATCTGTGCATTGGAACCGGTCGTGAGAGCGACTGCAGGCGTAGTCACGAGCGTGTCCGGCTCGCGAAAAGTCGAAAACCTGTTCATCACACCGATACTTCACGGCGATGCAAATCGCGTAGACTTTGTTTACCTCAGTGTGTATTGACTTTGAAGCTGACTATGCCCGGTGCTGGGTTGGTGCGCTGGGCAAGCAATATCGTGCTACTTTGACGTTGGTGTCAATCTAAACAGCAAGATTTGCGTAGCTCCTGCTGGACGCAGTCGAAGCACGCGGGATACAAGCACAGCCTCAGCCTCGAAAGTGTGCGCGGTTTTACCGGCAAGGCATGTCGGGAGGTTTTGCCACTGTGGTGCGATTATCACACAGAACCAGTCCGGGGCAGTGCACGCGTCTATGCCTTCCGACGCCTCAAGCAGCTACTAGTATCTGAGACTCGACTGAGGAGGCATGAAAAGGACGCGGGGCAAGCGATGCGTTCACGGTGCTTGCGACTTAGTGCACTTGACCGGCGGCAATGCCTTGTGCCGCGGTATATTTGCGAAGAAAACGGCACTCGTCGCCTGACAGTCTAGACCGCACATCCCTGAGCATAACTGCCTTCGTTGCACACGGCGTCTAACCAATTGCCGTGTGCTAGAAGCACCTGCCCTCCGTGCGGATGTCGAGACATCAATGGTCTCTTTCGATGTGGGTGAGGTACATCTTGTGAGTCCGGCGCCGTTTGCTACGCATCAGAAGGTGGCCACTGGCTAAAGCTTGCTGACAGGAGGGTCGGCAGAGTACCGACAAACTCCGTTTACACCAAGCAGGGCATCTTTGTGTACTCGGGTAATATTGACAAAGCCACTACACCCGAAGTGACGGTGTCGACGTCCGCCTTTGGGGGTTTCAACAGCAGACCGCCGCAGAAGCAGCGAGAGCAACCATCTTTGCACAAGGTGGAGGAAAGCAGAAGTTGAAGTTCACCATACTATCTGCGGGTAGCTGGCGCTTATTCTCGCCGATGGAAATGCCACCGACCAGCCGTCAGTAGGCTCTCGCACGGTGGTTCGGTAGGACCGTGACATCGCAATGGGGCATGTCAGAAGAGAGATAAGAGATTGACGGACACCCGCGCAATCGACAGTCCTCTGGGTCACTGCTTTATTGTTCGCAGCGTACCCAGCGAACCGCGATCTCGAGTTCAAACCCGAGTGTTTTTTCTCCTGTGGCATCGTCTATCATCTGCAGCCTCCGACTATGGAAGATTTTGTCGAAACGCACCCCGCGCGGCGTTCAGGACTGTTGAACTCTAGACTGCCACCGCAACCCCTCGGACACATCAAGTTCATCTTCACACTCACCTTTGAGCTCATCGTCCAGAAATTCTACCAACAACGGGCACAAAAGTGCCAACAGCGGACTGGCCAGTAGTATAGCCGGCACATATGGTGTGACATCCAGTAGCAGAAAGTCTTGTGGCAAAAGTTTTTTTTTTCTGAAAAGTTTTTTTTTTGCGCGCGCGCGCGTAAATTTCTGTGGGCCGACGGACATGGGCCAAAAAAAAAAAAAAAAAAAACCGCCTACCCTAACACGAAATTATTTATCGGTAACACGAAATTATTTATCGGTAAGGGTAGGCGGTTTTTTTTTTTTTGGCCCATGTCCGCGCGCGCGTAAATTTTTGGAACCCCCCGGAAAAAAAAAACTTTTGCAAAAAAAAAAAACTTTTGGGATCTGTGCATTGGAACCGGTCGTGAGAGCGACTGCAGGCGTAGTCACGAGCGTGTCCGGCTCGGGAAATGTCGAAAACCTGTTCATCACACCGATACTTCACGGCGATGCAAATCGCGTAGACGTTGTTTACCTCTGTGTATTGACGTTGAAGCCGACTATGCCCGGTGCTGGGTTGGTGCGCTGGGCAAGCAATATCGTGATACTTTGACATTGGTGTCAATCTAAACAGCAAGATTTGCGTAGCTTTAGCCAGCTCCTGCTGGACGCAGTCGAAGCACGCGGGATACAAGCACAGCCTCAGCCTCGAAACCGTGCGCGGTTTTACCGGCAAGGCATGTCGGGGGGTTTTGCCGCTGTGGTGCGATTATCACACCGAACCAGTCCGCGGGGCAGTGCACGCGTCTATGCCTTCCGACGCCTGGAGCAGCTACTAGTAGGGACGTATCTGAGACTCGACTGAGCAGGCATTAAAAGGACGCAGGGCAAGCGATGCGTTCGCGGTGCTTACGACATAGTGCTTGCACTTGACCGGCGGCAATGTCTTGTGCCGAGGTATATTTGCGAAGAAAACGGCACTCGTCGCCTGACAGTCTAGACCGCACATCCCTGAGCATAACTGCCTTCGTTGCACACGGCGTCCAACCAATTGCCGTGTGCTACAAGCACCTGCTCGAGACATCACCGGTCTCTTTCGATGTGGGTGTGAGTCGGCGCCGTTTGTTACGCATGAGAAGGTGGCCACTGGCTAAAGCTTGCTGCCCACACAGGGTCGGCAGAGTACCGACCAACTCCGTTTACACCAAGCAGGGCATCTTTGTGTACTCGGGTATTGTCGACAAAGCCACTACACGGTGTCGACGTCCGCCTTTAGAGGTTTCAACAGCAGACCGCCGCAGAAGCCGCGAGAGCAACCATCCTTGCACAAGGTGGAGGAAAGCAGCAGTTGAAGTGCACCATACTATCTGCGGGTAGCTGGCGCTTAATCTCGCCGATGAAAATGCCACCGACCAGCCGTCAGTAGGCTCTCGCACGGTGGTTCGGTAGGACCGTGACATCGCAATGGGGCATGTCAGAAGAGAGATACAAGATTGACGGACACCCGCACAATCGACAGTCCTCTGGTTCACTGCTTTATCGTTCGCGGCGTACCCGGCGAACCGCGATCTCGAGTTTAAACCCGAGTGTTTTTTCTCCTGTGGCATCGTCTATCCTCTGCAGCCTTCGACTATGGAACTGTTGAACTCTAGATTGCCACCGCAACCCCTCGGACATATCAAGCTCATCACACTCATCTTTGAGCTCATCGTCCAGGAATTCCACCAACAACGGGCACAAAAGTGCCAACAGCGGACCGCCAGTAGTATAGCCGGTACATACGGTGTGAAGCGGTAGGTAGAGCCGGTACATACGGTGTGAAGCGGTGTGTAGCCGGTACATACGGTGTGACATCCAGTAGCAGAAAGTCTTGTGGCAAAAGTTTTTTTTTTTCTGAAAAGTTTTTTTTTTGCGCGCGCGCGCGTAAATTTCTGTGGGCCGACGGACATGGGCCAAAAAAAAAAAAAACCGCCTACCCTAACAAGAAATTATTTATCGGTAACAAAATAATTATTTATCGGTAACAAAATAATTACTTATCGGTAACAAAAATTACTTATCGGTAACAGTTTCCGATAAATAATTTCCCGACTTAAGTGTGTCCGATATGGTTTTTTCCGATACTTTATTATTCGTTTATTCCCCGAAGACGCCAGCTGTTTCTTTGACATTTAGCGCCCAAAATAGCAGCTGTCATCAACCTACGGAGCCGGAAAAAATACTCCAGGTGCCATACGTGCATAATTTGCACGAAAGGTTGTCGCCCGTTCACTGCAGCCAGCGGAGGACAACTCAAATCTGGTGTTTGGGGGATTACTTGGATTTTGAAGGCGTTCAGTTGGCCGCGTACTGGTATCACAAAGCCAGGCGTGCGTAGAAGTGCGTGGTCCACGCCGCGAAGTCGTTGGCGTGAGCCTCGATGGAGCGTGGATGAGTGCAGATCTTGGTCTTGGTTAGCGAATATTCAACGGAGAACGTTTAAGGCCGAAGTGGAGGATTCCGTGTCAACAGCAATTGGACATGGGTCAGTCGGTCGAAAGGCAAGGTGCTGGCACCAGGAAACTAGTTCGGGGCTAATAGTTGGAACACAAACAGTTATTATTTGTTCTGCGTTCGCGCGCGCGGAAAATTTGAGAAATCCCGGAAAAAAAGATAGTTGGAAAAAAAAAAACTAGTTTGGCTCTGTGGCCCGTCATGGCACTGAGCAGCGCAACACGATACTACCACATTTTCACAACATTATATATCCACAAATCCAGGATTTTGCCCAAAACGGTAAAGTTGCCCAAGTTTTACCCAAAACGGTATGGTTACTCGGGGTTTTGCGCAGTCGAGCTACAGTACTACGTACTGCAGCTAATACACGTACGTCTTGACGGCTCGCAACGTAAAACCGCCCGAGCCCGAGCGAACAGTCTAGAACGCAGCAGGCCGCCAGCAAAAAGATTAAACACTTTCCAAATCCAATTTGAGTGTTTCAACAGCTGGTGTTGGGGTTTTTTTGACGTTTTCGGGCATGCCCTTTCCGAATTCCCGGTTTGTGTCAAGTTAAAAAGGGAGCCTCTAACTATTTTTTTTTTTCCTTTTTTTCTGTCCCGTTATTTTTTTTTTTTTTCGCGCGCGCGCGGAAAATTTTGGGGAGCCGTGTAACGCGGAACAAATAAAAAAAATAGTCCACCCTTATATCCCAATGGGATTGCCTTGGGCAAGGCAATCCCATTGGGGGGCCAATTCCCATTCCAGCACCTTTTTGAACTTTTTGCCCATTCCAGCACTCTCGCAAACTTTTTGCCCATTCCAGCACCGTTTCCAAACTTTTTGCCCATTCCAGCACTATTTCCAAAAATTTTGCCCATTCCAGCACCTTTTCCAAACTTTTTGCCCATTCCAGCACTATTTCCAAACTTTTTGCCCATTCCAGCACTTTATCCAAACTTTTTGCCATTCCAGGCTGGAGCGGATCCAGCACTCGCCGTGACTCGTTTTGCCCATCATTGTGTGCCTATCACAGTGCGTAAGAGTCGAGATCCCATGACAGTAGAAGAGGGATCAGTTTTCTTGTGCGGAGGCTGCTTGTGCTGCGGTAAAATTAGATGCTGCTACCGCAGGAAAACCCGTGTATCAGTCGCACCGCAATGGACTGACTGTCCGGTGCGCCCACTGTGACCGACGAGAGCAGGAGGAACCCTGTCAATATTACGTGAGGCTCCGGTGAGCTTCCGGAAAGATGCAGCTCATGCCGTTTGGAAGTGCGGTGTGTGTATTGCCCACAACTGTCAAGCCCTTGGGTTGAAAGGGAAGGAAATGGCTAAAGTTGTATGCCTCTCAGTTGAAGGACCTGATTGAGGAGCAAAGTGTCACGGCTGCTTTTGTGGCTTCGGCGAAAACTGGCATTGATGTTTCCCTAAAAACCGTCACGGAAAAATGAAAGGCCACCTCATGCGTAACTAGCGATCCGAACTCGAAGATCTTGCCTCTGGCGATTGGGGGTTATCCCTTCCAGTTTGAGTCGAACCACTGCTGGCGCGTGTTTTTACGGGCAGCCCGAGAATCATTTGACCTACAGGGGGGGGGGGGGGGGGGGCTAAATACAATTGTCTTGGAATACAATTGTGTCCCTTTGAATACAATTGTCTTTGGCCGGTTTCAGAGCCCGACCAGCTGAATAGAATTGTGTTGGAACACAGTTGTTTTTGGCAGTGCCTTGGATTACAATTGTGCACACGGTTTCTAATCGTGGACCCTCCACAACAGGTCTGGACTCCGGTAGACTGGAGCCCGGTGGTCACGTTTGTCAAGTTGTCAGAGACTGTTGTGAAACCTTTGTAGGCTATTTATTACTTCGTTACTACGTTTGGATAAAGTGCTGGAATGGGCAAAAAGTTTGGGCAGAGTGCTGGAATGGGCAAAAAGTTTGGGCAGAGTGCTGGAATGGGCAAAAAGTTTGCGAAAGTGCTGGAATGGGCAAAAAGTTTGGAAATAGTGCTGGAATGGGCAAAAAGTTTGGAAAAGGAGCTGGAATGGGAATTGGCCCTCCATTGGGATATAAGGGAACAAAATTTGTTGGTTGATATAAGGGAACAAAATTTGTTGACCACAGAACCTGGCCAGACCAGTCAGTCCGACCAGCCTGGACAGACCAGACAGCCTGGACAGCCTGACAGCCTGGAGGTCCGTCCGACCAGCCCGGACTGACCAGATAGCCTGGACTGACCAGACAGTCCGACCAGCCTGGACAAACCAGACAGCCTGGACAGCCTGACCAGACCAGTCAGTCCGACCAGCCCGGACTGACCAGACAGCCCGGACAGCCTGGACAGACCAGACAGTCCGACAAGGCTGGAGGCTGGAGCCTGACCAGTCTAGTCCGGCTGACCCAGAGTCCGACCAGCCTGGACTGCCTGACCAGGCCAAGCCCTGGCGGTTGGTGCTGCAAGATCAACAGGAAGGGTGGGTCTTCTAGGTCCTTGGTTTCTTTCAATGGGAAGAACGGGAACAAAATTAGTTACCCAATGAACAGATGCAGAACCTGTCCTGCTGTAGGAAGGTACAAGGTTGTTAAAAGTCCACACGAATCACAGGAGGTAGAACATGATTCATGGATTAAGTTTGAAAGTACGAATCACAGGACGTGGAACATGATTCGTAGGACCGCTGAGCACAAAGTTACCAAGTTTTCAAAACACCGCAACGGAGCAGGCGCCCGGCAGGCAATAGGCTCGGTCAGGACTGATCCCTCACACCGAAGTGATCATGGGTTGCCTTGTGAGCGTAGATGCGCGGGGCTGAACTCAGGCTGCATAGTGGGTTTGCGGAACTGCCGTAGCATCGATCAGCGAGTAAACGTATCCATCCCTGGCCGTGGCGCTCGATGGCTTCGGTAGCCGCATCGCGAATACAGACGAGACTTGACTCCGTACTTAGAGAGCGAATTCCGTCGATCATGGTGCAGATGACTTTACGCAGGACGATGCAATATTACCCCTCCCTTCCCTCTTTGCCCTCCCGAAAAGAAAAGGCGTCGTTGAGCAGAGTGTAAAAAAGGATACGGGTGCACGAGCACGCGGGGCTCATGCAAATGGAAAAAATCGGCCAATTTATCCGTAACGTAAAACACGCAAACATGCAAGAAGCTGCAGCGCAACCGGATGCGAAGTAGGGCAGTGCTAAACATGTGCTGACTGCTTCCAGAATGGAATTTGCTGGTGCTGGTCCTGCTGCCAATCTTGTTACGACGATTGCTTCCTCTTCCTCTGGCCGCATGACCACAAGGGCCGAAGTGGCAGTGAGATTTGAGAAATTGAAACCTCATTTTGGAGGTAAACGCAGCCTCAGATTTGGAATTCTTTTGTTTCAACGGCACCATACGTCCCCGAATAGTCACTTTGACCCGGGAAATTTTAAAGGGGGTCCCCTAAAAATCGTCATGACCACAAATCTTGTTCCCTTATATCCCAACCAACAAATTTTGTTCCCTTATATCCCAATGGGATTGCCTTGCCCAAGGTAATCCCATTGGGATATAAGGGAACAAAATTTGTTGTCCCATCGGGATATTAAGCATTTATTCGGCAAGATAATTTCCGTTTATTTTGCCGAGGTGTCGGTTTTAGTCCCGAGGGAGGCCCGAGGGGGGGTTTGCAACCCCGAGCCACGAGCGGAGCGAGTGGCGAGGGGTTGCAAACCCCCCCGAGGGCCTCCCGAGGGACTAAAACCGACACCGAGGCAAAATTGGCGGAAATTATTGCCGAATAAATGATTTTATTGGGAAAACTAAATTCCCGAGGATGGAAAGAAAACCACACTGCTTTGCAGTTATGTTGGTGTCTAGCAGAACGTTGCGTAGCAAATGTGCACGGCAGAACGTTGTGTAAGACGTTGAGCATATTGCTTTGCAGTTACGTTGGTGTTTAGCAGAACGTTGCGTAGCAGAACGTTGTGTGTCTGAGCCATTGCGTAGCAGAACGTTGTGTAGGAGTGGAGTTGTTGTAAGTGACGGGTCACAGATCAATGTGCCTGGTTGTTCTGCTGCAACTGGGGGAGTCCCGGCAGGTTGACGTTGTAGTTCACAACATACGATGCTGCTTGCATGGGCGCTTGCATGAAGGACTGCACAGGTGCTGTCGTGCTGGGTAGGACTGCTGGATGAGCGCTGCGGACAAGTGCTGCGGTTTTCTTTCTGCGAGGTCTTGATATGGATCAGAAAGGATGAATTAGACTCAAACCGAGCTCAAAACACGCGATTTCACTCACCACAGGGAGAAAAAAAAATTTGCGAGGGGTCTCCCCTACAGATTTCTGCCTACGACCTTATTCTGCGCCGCCAGCTATTTTCAGTCGGAAAAATAAACGAATTTATTTCCCTAGGGACAATAAATTTCATTTATTTGTTTCGACTGAAAATAGCTGGCGGCGCAAAATAAATTCCGAGATCGGAAAAAATAAATTCGTTTATTTGTCCGGCCTGTGCAAACACAACGGAATCCTGTCAAAAAATAAACGAAATTTATCGTCACGCTCCTCAAGCCATTTCCACCAGAGGGAATTTATTTTTCCCAATAAAAAGGAACAAAATTTGAAGTGGTGGGATATAAGGGAAATTCACCAAAAGTTAAAGATTGCTCGTGAATGGAAATTGACCCGTCAAATACGTGGTTCTTGAGTGGTTTACACATTCTCGTATTTCACTCGTACCATTCTCGCATGCGAGAATATGCGAGAATTTCATGCGAGAATGCGAGAATCATTCTCGCATACGAGTCGGATCGGATGTATGCCTAGGGCAGTGAAGCTGGTAAACGTTGAGTTAACGCGTTTACTCCAAAATGAGTAAACGTAAACGTTTATAAACGGTAAACGTTTACGTTTACTCGCGATAAACGTTTACTCGCCTACAGAGCACGGTTAGACCATACTTGGCCTCCTGGCGCAACCCATGTTCCATCAGGCTGTCCATCTCTTTTATGGCGTTGTCAAGCATCACCCCACCGAGTTCTTCGGGCGTTGGGGGGTGTACTCATCGTGTGCTGATAGCCCGCACAGGACTGAAACCATGGTCAGGAACGAACGACCAGTAGCCTTGTTTAACCCGATGGCTTCGTGGGCGTCCACTGCAGTGGTCGCTCGAGTGAGGAATGGCACCATATCCAGCTGCTTCGTCTTGGCTTTCTCGTTTTTCTTCTGCTGCCTTCAGCTTGACGACGAAGGCGGGTGTGTGCTACCACCAAGGGATCTTTTGGGGCGCAGCCGCCAATGCCGCTGCCTTGGCCGAGCAGGTGCTCAGCAGAGGCGGTGGAGAAGGCCTTATCGCAGAACTTGCACGTTACCTTGTGCATCTTCGATCCGGGAACGTGAATGTCACCCACTCCCAGGCGTCTCCTTTGCGCTTGTTCGCCATTTGTGGCGAAAGGTGCGTCTGGATATTTTGCTTAGTCGCTCCTCTTTCCTGATAGATTGCATTTCCAGTGGATGCCGCCCTTGATACAGTATACGCTTACACAACGTTTACTCAACGTTTACTCAACGTTTACTCCAAAGTGAGTAAACGTAAACGTTTATAAACGGTAAACGTTTACCGTTTACCTGGAACACTGCCGGGCAGCCCCCCCCCACCCCCCCCCCCCCGAACTAAGATTTTCCCCCCGGAGGGAAGAAGACTTGATGCTAGCATCAAACATGCATGAGAGGCAGTGTCCTGCCTAAACATTAAACTAAGTTTTCCCCCCACACAAACCCACGGTGACCCCCAAAACCTTTTTCAACCTTTCCAATCCCCTTCAAGCTAAACCATCATACAACGACCCCCCCCCCCTAGTATTGCGCTATTAATTGTTTGAACCGCAGCCTACTTTATCATCAGAGTCGAGACAACGAAACAAAGAAAAGATGTGATCATTCCAGAGCTTCAGAGGATTGGATGTGGACAACAAAACTAGACATGTGTAGATTTCCACGAGGTGCACTGACAAGGCCGCTGGATTAGTTCGTCGACATCATGGACTGAACACAGAGCGCCTGCAATCCAAACACGTTCTTCCTATCAGAACTGAGCTACCCTGAGCTACCCTGCACTGCTCGCCTTATACACGCGAGCGCCCCATAAGCCTGCTACCTCGAACGAGGTCTCCCCCGGTTTTGTCATAGACCGACAATGTTGTGTGCCGCGGATCTGCCTAATGGTTATAGGTAGTTGACCATGAACGTAGTTTACGGGACAATGTCTATGATGGGGCAAAACCTAACACCAGGTATCTCAAGGTTTTCAAAGCAGCCGAGAAGAACAATGTTCAGCCTCTTGCCCAAATCATGAACCGCTCGCTATTGCTTGAGCTTCAAGCTATTGGACGCGGAAACAGGGCCAAGCTACATCAGGTTGTAGATGCGCTGCAGACTGGTGAGATACATGTGAATTGCTTGTCGCCTCACGATGCTGTGTCGGCTGCGATTCAATTTGCTCGACTGCGTGTCCGAAACGTTCTTCCGATAGTGCTGCCCCTCAAGATGCATGAAGGGCTCGCACGTGATCCATATTTAACAGCGGAGGCCATTATGGCTTTCTCACTGGCAGAGGCAGCACCACCATCATGCCTGCTGGATGCACTTCGTCACTTTTTGAATTCTGGGAGCAGAAACACCCCTTATTGGTACCGAAGCCCACAATTTATTGCCACGACCCTGTATTGTGTGGTCGAACACCCAAGTATTCTAGACATGGCAAAGACGGAGGCAGTGCCTTTGCTACAAGGCGTGACAGCATGTTTCGATCTCCCCGGACAGACTACTTCGAAGAAGTTGAGTCGAAAGAGATCAATTCTGTTCTCTATGGCTCGCTTGTCGAAAACTGATCTTGTGAAGAAGGAAATGGTTCGTCTTGCAAGCTTAGTGTGTGCGGCAGAAGCAGAGGCACTGACGTCGGCACAGGTTTCCGCCATGGGATCAACACTTGGCTTTCAACAGCAGTACAGCGAATTGGAACAATCGGGTAGCAAGCCAAGTGCTGGGTCCGAGCAGCGCATGGAGCCTCTGTCTCCGCTTGCTTTGTGGGCAGCTGCAAGGGTAAATGCTAATCTTGATGCCAGCGTGTGGAATGCAGGCCTGCAGGTCACAGCAGAAGCCCTGTGTTGCCTCAATGCATGCCCATTTCTTCCGAATCCAGTCGCAGCTGTACAGTCGACAAGTGCTGTTGCCATGTCCTCTCCAGCGATAAGAGGGAACCTCGATGTGCGGCGGTTTCTCAAGCGCATTGTGTCGGCTTCCTCACGCTTCTTGAGTTGCAGTACAGGTGCTGGCTTCTCGGCTGCTGCTCGTTTGAGGAAAGAAGTGCGTCAAGGTACAGCTGCCGGAACTAAGCAAAAGCAGATTGAGGACCACTTGCAGCTGACTGTTGGAATGGCAGCTGACATATTGGCAGACTTGCAGGCAATTGATCTGCAGCATTCATTATTTGCTACTTCGGTGGGGGGTATTCTTCAACGGATTATGTGTGACAAAAGTGCAGGGTACTTTCTTCGTGATTTTGATGCTGTGGCTGCAGCAAACGTCGCGTGCAGTTTTGCGTTCGTATCGTTTCTATCAAAGAATGTCGAACATGAGCTTCTGCTGGTACTCAACAGCGGTCTGGCAGCTGTTAGGGAAGACGTGCGCGGTGCAACAGATGGCAGGGGTCAGGGTGAGCGCCAACCAAGCTGCGATCTACATCAGCCGACCACCTCACCATTAAAGAATACGGAGAGTTCCATATTGTTGCAGCATGCCCGACCTCTGTCGTTCCGCAACCCACTGCACACGGTGCGTTCTCTTAAGCCTATATTTTCGGCTTTGACGCGTTTCTCGCTCGGACACGACGTGCGGGATACAACTGCGGCGGCTTGTTCGATCTTGCAGAAGCACATACGAACCCAGGAAATCAGCATCACAGGAGCATCCATTCTGGCCTACCATCCGTGTTGTGCACATGTGTTTCGATTGCCATTCCCTAACAATGGGTGCTCGAACCCAAATACCACGAGCGCGTCTGTTGCAAGCACTGTGTGTACCCTCAACCATCTCGACCGTCTATCAGAAGCTGAAGCACCCACAAATGCAATTCATGTGCATACGTGGCTTCCTCGACGTCTTGTGTCAAGCAATCAGGTTCTCGAACTAACGTCTTTACACCTTGCCATCAAAAACCTCAACACTATTGCTTCGCCCTTGTTCTACGGTAGGGTGTACGCAGAAAGATGCATTACTCGAGCTGCTCATAGTCACTTCCTCCCTTTTCTCACGGCAACAGCCACACCGACAACCCTGACACCAGCTACTTGCTCATTCCTCCTGCGGCCCTTCGTGTCTCTCAGCTTAGGGCCTCAATGCTTGAGGCTGGCTCACCTGATGGGAACATACATCAATCTCTCAGCATATTCAACACAAGACGGCAGGACTATTATCGACTCAGCATTTCACAGTGATGTACTGTTGTGCGATTTCATCGCCGTCTCATTTGCACCCCGCTGGCTCCTCTCCATCTTGACAAATTCGATTGTCAACAGGGGCAATGTATCTCGTGAGTTCGTAGCCAAGGTTGCAGGAATTGAGAGCATGGTTCCTCCGCAAAGTCGAAACCTCCTCCACCGCCTTCGTGCCGATGCCCATTGAAGGCATACTTTTATGATTCAACTACATTGCTTCTCCATTCCAATCTTTCCAGCTTTTTTAGGATGTGTCGCACTGCCTGCAGTTTTACAGACACGTGGGCTTTCTGCAACTACCGCAAGTAAGCGTTCCACTGTCATCTTTTTTGCAGGATCGAAGGCAGGTATTAAGAGCCGAACACGGCCCATCGATACAGAGAGTCCCTCCGCAGCCCCTATCGCAAAGACGAGGTCCCATCAAGCAGAACAGCCGTAAACTGCCGCTGGTACCCATCAACGCCAGCTCTGACTTCTGCCTGCAGAACAGGGGGCGTGAGACTTGGGCGACGGAGGTCCCATTCTCGAACACAACTTTTTGCCCATTCTCGAACACTCGCTAACCTTTTGCCCATTCTCGAACACTTCTTAACTTTTTGCCCATTCTCGAACACTTCTTAACTTTTTGCCCATTCTCGAACAGTCGGCGTGCTCACAAAACAATGGTGCTGCGCGGAGCGCTAACAATGAGATGGACGACAGGGTGGCTGGACGCACTTCCCGTAATCCTCTAGCAACGTCCTCAGACGTGAGAAAATAGAAATAGGCGGACATCACGCAATGCAGAAAGGGACGCGAGGAGGCGGAATGCCTTGCCTGTATGGGTCTCGTGTCCAGACGTCCGCTAATGGCTCAGCAGTCGGAACCCATACAGTCTCGAGAACACATTGGTGTTCTTCCAACACGTCGCGGACCTGGCAGAGGATGAAGTTCCCGAGTTGGGTCTTCGACTTCCAATTCCTCAGACAGCTCACGGCGGGCAAGTTATCGACAAAGATTCTTATTGTCGATAGCGGAGAGCGCGAAGCCGCGTACGCAATAGCAAACTTTGCCGCCGTTAATTCGGCAAAGAAGATGTGCTGCGGGGCATCTCTCCACGGTCCCCACAAACCCACTAGCCAGGCCCATCCCTGCATGCTGGCGTCGGACCATGCCTCGACGAGGGTATCCCGCTGCTGCATGTCGAACGTGACCCACCGGTTCCCCGACACACGCCGCCTCACCCCAGCAAGCAAAGGAAGGACGTCGTCGCTCACTCGAACCAGCGACTCCCGCCCAGGGTGCCTGTGAGGACCTGATGCGCCAGTGTCCCCATCCACGCAAGCACCGGGCTCACTCTGCAAAGCGGCGTGCCCCACACCGTCCACGCCCAGATGGCGGTCCCGACGACCTTCCAGATCCCGCGCACGGTCATCTGTGCCGACTCAGCTGAGCAAAACAGCAGGTGCGCTTTTCTCGCCCACTCCTGTTTCAGCCTGTACGTCTTCGCCGCGAGGTCGAATTCTACCCCGAGGACGACTGGTTTCGAGCTGGGCTCGAGGACGGACTTCTCGTCGTTGACTGTCATGCGCACCTTGCGGGCACGCCGCAAAACTCGGTCGCGCACGGCGCGAAGCGCATCCGGACAGTCTTCAACGAGGGCCCAGTCGTCGTACCAGACTATCTTATCGTCCCCGGCAGGCTCCGTGATGACAAGCGCCGAGTCCTGCGCAATCACGGGCGAGAAAGACCAGCCCATCGTCAGCCGGCGCCACCTATACAGAGCCACGCCCCCGTCGAGCTTCCTGGTGCGGAGCCCGAAGAAAGCCGACGTCGACCGTCCTACTGGGAACTGGAAGAAGTAGGACTTCAGGTCAACGACGACTGCGTACGACTTCGACATCATCTTCGCGATGACCTCATCGACACGCAAGAGGCTGAACTTCGGCGGGGGCTCCATCAGCTCGTTCAGCGGGCGGCCGTCAACGATGGCCCGCGAGTGTTGTTCGCCCTTTTCAACAGCAAAAGCCGGAAGGACGCACTTTAGCGGCTCCGAACGGGGGACGCGCTCCACAAACCCAACGCTTTCCAGCGTCTGCGCATGGCGGGCAAACGCGTCGCTCTTCCGACCCGGCACGAGAGGCTTATTTCACCCCTACCTCGGGCTTATTTCGGACCGGCCGCGTTGCTGCCCTCAAACCTTGCACTCGTGTGCTTGCTAACAAGAAACAAAAAAGATAAACGGCAAACCAAGCTAGACCACTAAACTGCACTACTTGTGCCACGAAAGATACAAATCCCGATACCATGCCGCATAAAGAACATGAGTCTGCAAAATAAAACCGCCCGAACAGTACAGTTTTTCGGGAGGGGAGTTGCTGTGTGCCCCCTCATCGCCCAGAACAACGCTCCGAGCAGCTTCCAGGTCGTCTTCAACGTCTGCGTTGCCGGGTCCGCCTTGTACACCCGCCAGAACACTGCCAATTTTCCGATGAACCCTCTCACCAGACACACTGTCTTCGCCGCTAAAACGACACGCATGCCCAACACGTCCGTTTGCTCCGCAGGTTGGTGATCTTCCTCCTTAAACACCGCCCTGCATTCCCCTGCCTTCCGCTTCAGTACCGCAACGGCATTCGTCACTGTCCGCGCATCCGCCCCGAAAATCAGGAAGTTGTCGATGTAAACCATTCCTGACGCTTGCCCAACAAAGGCCTTCATCGCCTGTGTCATGATGACACTCGCTGTCGTTTGCGCCACATACACGCTCCACGCCCACCCCATTGCTAGAACGACGAGCTGGAACACTCCCACCACCGTCCTGATGACGAAGTAGTCTTGCAGCTGAGGCGCTGCAATCTGGAAAAACCAACTGCGGCCGTCCAACTGCGCAACGTACGCGTTCTCGGCAACCGCCTCTTTCACGTCCTTGACCGCCGGCAGCTTCACCTGCGGCGGCTCCTGCATCGCTTCGTCACACCGACGCATCGACGATCAGGCGGTTCTTGCCGTTTGGCTTCGGCACTGTAAATGCCTTGCATACGTGCCTGACCGCGTTCTCCATTCGCCGCCTCGACCTGATGACCCCCATTTCTTCGAGCTGCCGGACCTGTTCTGCTGTCAGCGTCGACTTCGGGCCCGGCAACCTCCTCAACCTTCGTTCGTCCGTCAATATCTCTTCGAACCCCTCTCTGCCCAATACCCTTCGCACGTCTGACACGGGCTAATTCCCATTATAGCACATTTTCTTAACTTTGTGCCCATTATAGAACTATTCTTAACTTTTTGCCCATTATAGAACTGTTCTTAACTTTGTGCCCATTATAGAACTATTCTTAACTTTTTGCCCATTCTCGATAACTTTGTGCCCATTATAGAACATTCGCTAACTTTTTGCCCATTATAGAACATTCGGTAAAAATCGTCACATCGGGGACTCGATACCACAACCTTCAGGACGGGTTTTGGTCTAAATCTGGTCCAAAACTTGAACAGTACGGTTTCCTGAGTTTGTGCCTACTTTTCCCAACTTTGGACCCAAGTTTGCCAAGACTCGTGGCAAGAGTAAGTTCAAGTTTGTGTTAGCACGCAGGCGGTACTCTGCATCGCCGGCGTGGTACAAGAGACCTGCACACGTGTTTATTACTCTTCGCACGTGATGTTTGCTTTCACGTCTCGACCGTCGCGACCAGCATACCCGTACCGCTTCTAGACTTTCTAGGCGATCCCGGGCACCCGCGCGCCTTGGCGTCACCCCCTACTGCCTACTGCACATCCTGCAGCCGCCGTACGACGTCCTCCACGCCTGCCCCTCTTTCTCGTCGCTCTGCTGCTCGTTCCAGCCCGAGGTACGTCTCGACGTTCTTGAACTGTCGATGTCCCGTGAGCCGCTGCAGCCTCGCATCGTCCACTCCCATGTCGTCGATCGCATGGGCGTACCCCCGCTTGAACGCGTGGGTTGTCACACCCACTTGCTTCAGCCGCGCGAGCAGGGGCTTGTACGCGACGTTGAACCGGCCCGTCGATGCTCGACCTTCCGGCGACAAACCTTTCCACGTCCTGCCGAACACGCCCCTCAAGCACACGTTTCGTCTCGTGGGCCGGTTCTCCGTCTTCGACTCCCTCTGCACCAACGTCAACTTGAGCACGTCTGCTTCTCTCTGCTGCAGACTGTCTGCACGACCTTCAGATCCTCCACGCCTCCCAGCGAAGCCCCAGCAAGTGCTGAACGCAGCAAAACGCCATCTGCTCTGGACTCAGCGCCCTCCGCAACAGTTCCCAGTGCTTCGGTTCCACTGGCGCAGCCTGCCTCGTCGGCACATCTGCTCCCAACGCCGTCAGACCCGCTACGTGCGCCTCCAAGATTCCCAGCCGCACGTGCGGCGCCCATCTCTGGAACACCGACCGAAGGCACAGGGCGTAGTCCCTCTGCGTCGAGGGCCTCACCCCTGCCGATTCTGCCCGGTACACCCCGTCGTGCAATCCCGCCCCAGGAAACCTCTTCTTCACCCCGGGCAGCTTTTCCAACCGTTTCTTTTCCAACGGCCCACCTGACCATCGTGGTCTCCGCTACTGCGCACGCCTGCACTACTCTCGCTGTTGCCTCGTGTGCGATGCCGTTCCCCTTTGCCCCCAGGCCAAGCTCCGTCAAAGCCTCCATCAGCCTCCCGTAGGCCCTTTCTCTTGCCTGAATCCCCGCCAATCCCGAATGGCGCCCGTCTAACCTGAGTCTCTCCGACACCGCCGCGTTTTTTCCGTACCCCAAAACCCCGCTCGCTGTCCCCTCGCGACCCCGTACCCCTGTACCCCATTCTCCCTCTTTCCCCGTTGGGAGATCGAACGCTCCCCGCCGCACCTGCCATTGTCCCCAGTACCCTTTCCATTTTCCTTATCCCCGCCCGAAAAGCTGCAGTTACCTGCCCCCGTCCCGAATACTCCCCACTTCTTTCCTTTCCCCGTTCCGCCCTGGCGAAAACCCCCCGTCTGGTACCCCGTTCCGCCCTGACGAAACCCCCCCGTCGGGTACCCAATCTTCCCCCCGGTTACCGGCTGCACATACGCGCTCCTGTTCCATTGCCCTGAGCTCTGCGATTTCGTCCCCTTGCTTGCAAAGACTTTTCCAGAATATGATTTCTGGCTTCATTTTCCTACACCCCTCCACCTTTCTGCTATGACAGCACTCTAAAAGGTGAGTGGCGATAGTTTCACATCTTGTGCTGCAGGTTCCATGAGGTCTGTCTTGCCGGGCAGGTAAGTTACTGCATCGTCTGATCGGCTTGCACGTGAGTGGCAACTCATGATGAAGAAATAAACATGGGGCTGGCTCACTCCTCCTTGCTCCCTGCCGTTCAAGGGACCTAACCACTTCGTTTTGAATCAGAACAGCGGGAAGCCTCCGTTGTGAAGTGGTCAAAGGTTCTCATACCCAGTATCTCCAGCGCATCCGAAGTGGAATTCCTCCTCCGCATCGCAAGCGGGCTGTACTACGAGCATCACAAAGTACTGTCCCTCCGACGATCTCGATCATGTGAAGAGGCTCGTGGCGCTTGGTCCCTGTGCTGGAAGGGGCATGTGGGAAAATGAAGCGAATCTTGCGAGATGCAACCCGCACAAGAGTTCGTGACGAGATGGTAAGGGCAAAGGTTTGCTGCAAGGAGTCCGAGTTACCGACTGTCATCCTTGTCGTCCTTCCCCAGGGTCGACTCAAAGATCTTCTTGCTCTCTTGGTAACAGAGCGAAAGAAGCGGCTGGTCGAAGAAAAGCGGCTGTGGGACAACACCAAGCAGATGGCAGCAGATAACGTTGAAGCTTGGAAAAGGAAAGGAGCGATTCCATTCCGCTTGGACTACAGGACGGACTGGCAGAAACCAAGCCAGCGAAAAAAGGAAGGCCTGTTGGAGTGGCAAGAGAGCGAGGATGAGAAGGACATCGACTTCCTGCAGGTAAGCTTGCTTGAGTGTGACATGGAGACTCACCGACTGACCGATGTCCAATTGCTGTCGACACGGAAACTCTCCACTTTGGCCTTCCATGTTCTCCATTGAATACTCGCTACTACAACCAAGGTCTGCACTCATCCACGCTCCATCGAGGCTCACGCCAACTACTTCGCGGCGTGGACCACGCGCTCCTACGCACGCCTGGCTTTGTGATACTAGTACGCGGCCAACTATAGGTGGATCGCTTGAGCATCATATGGGTGGGGACGGTGGTTGCCAGCTTGTTTTTTCTACCGTCACATCTTGGCATCTGTTGCCGAGGGATCGAGCCTTGTATGCGTCGAAGTTTTCGAGCCCTTTTTTTCTGCCAAGTGCGAAAAGCTGCACAAAAATATTTATTTTGAGGCTGAAAAAAAGTTACCTGCCAGTTACTGTCAGCTACCTACCAGTTACTGTCAAAATCAGGCCTTCAAATGCGCCAATTACACAAAATTACACAAAGAATTACACAAAGTTACACAAAGCATTACACAAAATTACACAAGAATTACACAAAGGATTTCACAGTGTATTTGGGCTCGAAATCGCTTTCGGAACCTTTTTCGCGACATTCCCGTCACATTTTGGCCTCAGCTTTGCCCCGTGAGTGAATTTGGATGTCTTTCGAGAAATTCACAGCTGGCAGACGAGTCTTCCCCACCACCACCACCACCACATCAGACTTTAGCCACCTCCTTGTCACGAACTTTCCTGCACGGCCAACCTTAATAAGGTCCTTATCGAGGCATCGTTTCAAGGAGAATGGCTTGCACTGAATTTGCCTCACTGGCCGCGGTAGCCTATGTGCGTACTGAGTAGGTTCGGGTGTCAAGAAGAGTGAGAGTGTGAATCGACATCAATGATGGACGACTCCAGCCTCAGGACCCAGGCCGCAGGCGAGACCCAACGTGACTTCGTTGTTATCTACAAGAACGAACACTTCCGTGTGACTCTGAGTCAGAAAGGGGCGCTGGAAAGATCTTGCGCAGAATTCTTCTACCCGGAACTTCTCTTTCCGGATGTGCCGAAGCCTGTGACGAAGGTCCTGCCACTACTGTAGTTACTGGAGAGGCGGGATCACGGCCGCTGAACACAAGGCCCCACGCACGAGAGCAGACAGCGAGGAAGGCCGGTGAAAAGGTGCGCGCCGTGCCGCAGGCGACTCCGCAAAGCTGCCACCTCGTACGGCAGGTTCCGCCCACAGGAACTACTCATCGGAATGGCAACGCAAGCAGGCCCGATGGAAACACGAAGTGAAGCGCGAGAGACGGACTACAGAGACGGGACGCGAGCCGTGCCAAGGGAAGACCGGGCGTTGGGAATCGTCAATGATCGTGCGAAACCGGAAGAAGTCCAAAAACGAAGCAGCATCGACATGGAAGCACAATCCAAGGACAGCCAAGCAGGCCTCCCAGGGCAGGGGAACCTACGGCGGTGAAGTAGCGAAGCTCACTCGAGCGACCGATGAAGTCCCTTGTCAATACCAACGACGGTAACACGCATGCACAATGCCGGATGCTAGCTTCTGTCAAGAGCATGCGTGGCACAGCCGTGTCTTAAAGGTGAGATGAGAGGCATTGGCTCACTCTGTCCATACCACTACTGTAGTTACTGGCTCACATGGTTGAAGGGAAACTCTTTTTGGTTCGACTCACGGTTCTGGGACCGTTGTCGCTTCATTGCGAAGGAATCCTGGGGGGACGTGGGCCCGGTCCGGGAGGGCAAGTTCTCAAGATCAGTCGCTGTTGTTGAAGATCCATTGATCGGGAAATCCTTCTTCAGAACCATGCGATTCAACTCGCGATACGTGATGCTCGTTCTCGGACCCGAGAACGAGCATCACGTATCCAACACCCAGTTATGCTGAGACAGTGCGTGATGATCACTCGACCGATTCGGACACTTCAGTGTGAACACACAGCACGTCACTGCAAAAAGTTCGCTGCGTATACCAACCTACTCGGCTCTGCGCAGAGCACGAACATGAAGCCGCAGTGCCGCACGGAAACTGAGCACTGCCCCCCTTCGCCTTTTCGGATAGCGTGGCGAAAGCCGCAGTGCCACTCGAAGCTCGCAAGCAGCCGCCAGAACCTGAGCCCCGGCTGAAGGACACAGGCGAGCAACGAGTGCGTGTAAGTTACGTTAGTAATGTGTAGTAGGCACCGTTCGGAACAGCTGAAGGCCTAAACGGGAAAAGTCAGTGCCTGCATACGGACAAGCCAAGCAACCAACCTATCTTTCCCCCCAGGGCCCATACTACTTATGTAGTATCCGGAACAGCTCAGTGTGTGCACATCGCTGCAGAAGTTCGCATCGAGTAGAAAATCACCCTCTACTCGCCTTCGCGCACAGCACGAACAATCGAAACAAGAACGTGACGTACCCCGCATAGCCGCTGTGCCACAACTCCCAGTGGCGTGATTCGCCGCGAACGACTACGTCGGATGGATCTATCTATAGATTGTCGGATCGAGACGGGCCGCCGTCGTTGCTCGAGCAAACACTGCCACTACTCGGAGACCTGGCGCTCCGCTCGGGCTGAGCGGGCTCCCGAGCGGCGTGCCTCGATCCTCCCGACATCTGCGGCGATAGTCTATCGCCGGCTTCGCAGTCACCTCTTTGCACGTGAAGTGTTGTGCTCATCTCGTCATGATCAACTTCGTTGTCGTCGCTTCATTGCTCGCGCAGGTGCCGTTATTCCAACCTTCGCTCTCAATTCTGGTTCCCGCGCTTTTCTGCGCCTTCTGGTCTTTCCGGTAGCCAGCACCACGTTCTCGCGCTTCACTCGATTCGGAGGTAATGCCGCCGGCGAGGCTCTTCGGTGCCACTTTCTCAGCGTTTATTTGCCTTTAGGTAAACCCCGTTTTCTTCTTCGTTGAATGATAGCACGCCCCCACCGCGCACGATGATGCACCTTCCTGTCCAGGTCAACGGCTCCTCCGGATTTCGCCTGCAACTGCGATGCTCACTCGGTGCAGCTCCGGAACGTGGCGCCGACTCCGTCCCACCTGGCACGGGCGACCTCGAAGGCTGAGTAGCTTCGCAATGAAGCGACAACCAAAACACTTCCCTGACAAAAGTAGACAAAAGTAGGCACGACGTTGGTATCATTTGCAAAAAGCACTATCATCGCATGCTGCAAAACCAACTCCGCTCAAGCTGCTACGCAAGCGTCCAGGACGTCGACGATCTTCGAGCAACCTTGGCTGCAAGGAATGTGTCGCTGGGTTTTAGCTCCACAGGTAAGTTGCCTTACCTATACGGCCTCCCGAAACTGCATAAGGAGAAGAAAGGCATGCGCTGGATAGCTGGCGTATCATCCCGCAACCCTCCTCCTCAAGAGAGAGAACTTAGCGGCCTCGACTTCGATGACGAACCCCTTCCAGCGCCACCCCCCCCTCCTCCTCAACCGAAACCAGCAAAAGGAAAGCCAAAAGCAGCAACCACAGAAGCCAATACTTTACTGTCAAAGCTCCTGAAAGTCGTCATGCAACACCTCAAAGCTAAGGACGATATCCTTAAGGCCGAAAAAGGAATATCCAGATATTGGATTATCGAGAGCGCGGATGAAGTTGCTGCCGAAATCAAACAGCGTTACAGGTTCCTCCGAAGAAAGCTCCCCAGAACATTTGACTTCAAAACAATGTTCAATGAACTGCCGCAAGAAGACCTTAAAAAAGGTGTTTCAAATGCAGTGAAGGAGGCTTTCGATTTCGCGAAGACCAACGAGTTCAAGCTTTTCGGCGGCACCTCAAAGGAGAAGTCGTACACATTACAAGACATCGAAGCCCTCATCGCTCTCTGCGTTGACAACTGCTTCGTTGAACAAGGCGGAGTGTGCATGAGACAAATCTTTGGACTGCCACTCGGTGCCAACGCCTCGCCTGATCTTGCAAACTTGTACTGCTACGATGTGGAGTCCCGGTACGTGGACGAACTCATGAAACAAGACGAAGCAAAAGCGAAAGCACACCGGGACTCCAAGCGGTACATGGACGACTTCCTCACTTGGGGAGTAGAACC
>JAPJBO010002019.1:0-22755 GCA_030068145.1 Diplonema papillatum
CGCTGGCTGCCGGCCCTGGGTTGGGGTGGATGTCCCCATCCACGCAGAGATCATCTCCACCCCGCCCACGCGAAAGGACACAGACGGTCGCGGAGCTGCAGCCCCCCGAGGGGCCCCCCGGCAGCGGCCCCGGGTGGCGCTGGACGTCCCCGTCATCGCAGGGGTCGTCCCCCCCCCTCCCCAGGGAGACGTGCGTGTGCGGGGGCACCGGGGCGTGAGCGGCCCGGACGCTGTCCGGGAAGAGGACAGGCGTCAGGGACGCGGAGGACGAAGCCGGGGGACTTCGCCTCGCCGCCGTGCCTCTCCCCCGGCCGGCCGATGCTGGGGCCGGTCCTGGAGGGCTGCGCCGCCCAACCGCCAGCCGAGCGGCCAAGGCCCGGGCCGCCGCCGCTATACCCAAGCCCCGGCCTCGCCCCATCCCGGCGAGCGGCTTCCGCCTGACGGAGGCCGGAGTCCCCACTGGCGACCGAGACGCCGGGCGCTTAGCAGGGGTCCCCGGTGTTCCGCAAACCGCGTTCAGCAAGTCCTGGCAAGCTTGGCTGACGGGTGGGCGCGGGTCCGGCGAGCCGGCTGCCCCCGCCGGGGTGTGAGCGTCGCCGGCCGTCCAAGCGGCGGGGGTCGCCGTCCCCAACGGTCCTCCCGGTCCCGGCGCGGGGGGACTGGGGCACGGGAGCTGCGCCCCCTCCCAAGCACTGCCCCCTGTCGGGGACGACGCTTCCGGCGGTATGCCCCACGTTAGGCCGGAAGGGGGCGTTTCCCACCCGGCGAGGGGGTCATCGGCGCTGTGGGGCTGCTTGCGGCGCCTGGCCGCCGGCGTGTCGACCGGTGAGCGCGACGCCGGGCGTTTGTCGCCGGGGGCCAAGCCAGCCCCCGAAGCACCGGGCTCGGCCCCCGGGGACGGGCCGTTCCGGGCAGGCCCGGCCTCCGCGACCGGCGGCAAGAAGCCCCCCTCTCCGGGGCTGGCTTCCGCTGGGGTCGCGGCCCGGCCGGACCTGTCGTTCGCGGCCGACCCGTTCCCGAGGCCGGCCTCCGAGGGTGCCTCCGGTAGCCCCGGTTCGGCGCTCGCGTCCGGCGCTTCGCTCGCCGGCTGGCCCGCCTGCGGACGGCTGCCCCCGGGCCCCCCGTTGCCGGAGTCCGGGCCGCTCTCGTCGTCCCCGTCGCCGTGTCCGTCGCGGCCCCCCCCGTCACCCGACGGGTCCGGCCCCGATTCACTGTCGGAGTCCGACTCGTCGGAGTTCGGAAAGGGCTCAGCGACCTCGCCGGGCGCAACCGGGTCCGCGGCGTGACGGAACCGCCGACGCTCCCGCCGGAGCCTGCGCTCCCCGATCTGGGCGTCGGCTGCCCTGTCGTCAGCCCGCTCCGCCGGCGCTCCGGCGGGTTCGACCTGGTCGGCCCCCCTGATAGCGTCGAGGGGACCGGCCTGGCCTGCCACGTCGTGGGCTGCGGCGGCTGCGTCCGGAGCGGCCTCCCTGTGGGGCGCGGCAGGACCTACCGGGTCGCCCTCGCCGCACGGGGCGGCGGGGACGGCCTGGTCTGCCCCACCTGGCCCAGCAGGGACCGCCTCTTCCCCCGCGTCTCCGGGCAACGACAGAGCCCTGGGCCGGGACGCGGGCGGAGGCAGGCTGCCGTCCCGGGGAGCAGGGGACGACGCCGACCTGTTCGACGCGCTGCCGAACAGGACGCGGTCGCACGCGGAGTCCATGGACCTATCGCGCTCGACCGCGGCCCCATCACCCTGTTCTGCCCCCTCCGGAGCAGGGTGAGGGGCGGCGAGGCCCGCCTGCAGGGCTGGCTGGATCGGGGCCCCGAAAGGGCCCGGCGCCGCGAACGGGAAACCCTGATGGGGGCCGCCCTGAGCCGGCCGGGCCTGGGGCCTCTCAGCCTGCCACTGCAGGCAGAGCTCGCGCACGTGGCGGAGGCCCTCGTCTCCCACCGCCACGTGGGCCACGACGAGCGAGTCGCGGCCTTGGGTCACAGCATCCTTGCGATGCCGGGCCCGGTGCTGGGCCTCCTCCCCGGCGGTGGTGCTGAGCCGACCGCACACGAGGCAAAGAGCCTCCACCGGGGTGGGGGCCCAGCTATTGAACTCGCGGAGGAGTTGAGCTTCAAGCTCCTCCGCGCGTTCCTGCGCCCGACGGACCTCCCGCCGGGCGGCCAGCACCTGCGGGAGCAGCGGGCCCTCCGGCAGGTCGTCGTCCGCGTACGGCCCCGCGGCCTGTACGCCTTGGCTGCGCCGAGCGGGCGCAGCCGTCGACCGTGCTGTCTGTTGTGTTTGTTTGGGGTGGAAAGAGAGATTGGGGTAATGGGGGGGGACAGGAAAGCGTACCTGCCCCGGGCGCGGGTGCCGATTCGGGCACCTGACGTCCCTGCATCTGCCCCGCTGGAAGGCCGGGCAGACCGGGAGAAGCCGGTGCACGAATCGGCACTGCACCCGACGGCAGCCCGCGCGTCGGAAGTTGAAGTCTCTGCAGACTTCACCTTCCCGCGCGGATTGCGCCGGGTGCACCCGGGCCCGGGGGACGGCTGCGGCGTCATCGGCGGCGGCGGCGGCGGCGGCGGCGTCGTCAGCGGCGGCGGCGTCGACAGCGGCGGCAGCGGGAGAGCTCCGCCTTAGCGCCTCCGCAAAAGAGCGGGGCAGCGGAACCGGGCCAGCGGACGCGGCGGCGTCCGCACTCCTACCGGCGGCAGGGGCCGCCTGCCCCTGACCACCCGGTGGCGTCCGGGGGGGCCGATCCCCCCCCGGGGACGGCGGCATCTTCTCAACGATGATTTTTTTTTTTTTTTCCATCAGGCACCTTCCTTTCCACCGGCCCAACGGACCGCGATTCTAAGAAAAGAACAGCCGCTCTGTGAGCCGGCTTCGAGGTTAGGCCGGCTGTACTGGGCCGCTTGTTTGCCGGTTTGGGTGAAAGCAGAAAGAAAAGAGTGATTGCTTGATTGTACGTTTTTCGCTCGGTGGCTTCCCTGCGCCCACTAGGTTCAGTTGAGCGGAGGTTCCATCATTGCATGTCTTCAAGTTCTTGAACTTCGGCGTACTTATGTAGGTGGTTGCGTGTCTGTGGGTGCTTGTGGGTGGCTCCTTCCGATTGCTCGGGGTGCCTTTCCTCCCACTACGTTCGCGTCGCTGCGGGTGGGCTTTTCTAGGTTGCCGCCAGCACCTGCGCGGCTTCTCCCCATCGGGGCCTGTACGGCCGGGTGACGAATCCGTGGTGCCGCCGCGGCAAAAGAAAACTGTTTGGTTGTTTGGTGACAGTGGTTCTCACCAGCCTCCCCGGCCTTGTTTCCGACACAGTTGTTAGTCGTTTGGTGAGGAGTGGGCATTCCTTCAGCTCGAAGTAACAACCGGTTCTCTGTTGTCGCCCTGGCTGGCGGCTGTGTTTGTGGTTGCCGGTCACCGGTCTGGCGTTCCGGGTTCTCGTCCGTCGGTGTGGGGTTGTTACTTCGATAAGCGGCTCACTCCGTGACTCTATCACGGGGCTGTGCGGGGCCTTGGTAGAGGTGGGAGGGGTGTTGGGAAGGAGGGAAAGGAGTAAAAGTCAGCCAGAGTAGAAGCTTCTAGAGCCGCCAGTCGTCCGCTTCGGCCACCATAACCAGATCGCCTTCCGGTTGCTGCGATTCAACTGTCTGCTCGTCCGACATGTCTTCCGCCTGTGACGAGATGTCTGAGGCGGCGTCCAGCACGCTTTGAGTCGACTGGAGCTCGGGCTCGGACGCTGAGGATGCGAGGATGGTGTAGTGCGGGAGTACTCCCGCACGCTGCAGGTATGCAAGCGCGAGTTCGGGGTACTCGAACAAGGTGCACCACAGTTCGTCGGCCGCGTTCGGGAACCCGCCCTTGTTGCGGTGTTCCACCTGGTTGCGCATCGCGAGCCTGAAGGGCGCGGTCGCGTCGTCTGCGCACGCCTTGAACAGGTGGAGCACAGGGCTGGTCGTGAGCGACCCGCAGATCGGGCACGGGCGGAAGGTTCGGGCGCGCTCGGCTGTGCTGAGCGCGCGCATGTCCGGGGTGTACATCGTCCGGATGAGTGGGTGATGCCCGGTGCGCAGCTGGCGAATCTCCCGTTCGGCCCGAGGCGTCAAGTGCCGGCGCCGCTTTATCGTCCGGCCGTTGACCAGCCTAACGAACGGAGTCGTGTTGCCGTCCTTATCCGCCCGGTAGTAGGCTTCCCTGGCCTGTCGTTCCCTGTCTAGGTTCAGGTATGCCTTGTGTCGATACTTGACGTCCGCGGCGCTAATTTGAATGGCAGGTGGAGGTGTGGCATGTGTCGCGGCTGCGCGAGCAGTAGATTCTTGGAGCTCAGCTGCCGCCGCCTTGGCCAAGGAGTCCGCCATGTCGTTGCCCGCGAGCCCACAGTGTGCGTACACGAATTGCAGCGTTATCGCGTACCCCCTCGCTCTGAGCTCGCATAGCAGCAGCCAGATCCTAATGTTGGTTGGATCCTTCTGCTTATACGACCCCAGACTGAGGACTTTGAGGAGCGACTGAGAGTCGCTTAGAACGACGATGTGGCGCGGTTGAGAGGTTGCAGGTAGGTGTTGCTGGAGGAGGTGGAGGGAAGTACAGATCGCAACCTGCTCGGTCCGGAAGCTGCAGACGTATCGGCCCGCTTTTACCGACTTCTGGATTGTCTTCCGGCCGGTTTGCAAGCATCGGGCCACGAGCGGTTGGTCGTCCACCTCCTCGAATGTCACGGTCGGGCCGATTTCGCAGAAGATGCCTGCACCACCCCAGGTGGGCCTGTCGACGAACCGCCTGATCCACGGCCGCAAGTCCTCGGAGCGATACGGGTCGCATACCGTGGCCGGCGGGGGGTCGCTGCTCACCACAGAGCCGTCAGTCCAGACGCAGCAGTCCGCCGGTGGCAGTTTACTCAGCTGCCTGAGGACCCGGCTCAACTTTTCTGCCTTGCTGGCGTCCCGCTTACCCGGGAGCGAGGCGTTTATGACCACGTCAGGGCAAGGCTGCCAAGGGGCAAAGGGGTTGAAGAGAAAGGTCTCCCGTCCACATAGGTGCGTTCCCGATAGGTTGTCGATGCTATCGTACGCGTCGCTGAGCGTCGTCTTGAGGCCCAGCTCGTGGTTCCAGAGCTGCGGTCGGTGTCGCATCCTCTCCCTGAGGGCGGCTATGCGCGCTTGGATGATCGCGCGGATCGGAAGTACCCCGGCTTCTTGCTGGGCAGTGAAGTCGTTGAGGTTCTTCCTGCACCCCAGCACGCAGATGAGAGCCCGACGGTGAAGTCGTTCGAGCATCGTCACTTGTGGTTCCGCAAGCGAGTCGTACGTTAGAAGGAAGGGGCCGTATACCCCGAGGGCGTACGTGAACGTCGGTAGCACATACGTAAGGTAAAGGGTGCGCAGCGTGCGGGATCTGTTCTGTTCTGTCTGGCGGAACTTTTACTGCAGCCTAGGCGAGGCTAGACGGCCTAATCCTGCAGGTAGTACAGGGGTTCATTGTACCCGCTGTTTACTCCGTTGTTTGTTTGGTCCTACCTCCAAGGAATCGAAGCTAGGGCTTGCTTCCGGGAGCTTATCCCCGAACGCCTGGAAAGTCTCTCTGGTGGGATTCGAACCGTCGTTGTTCACCTCATAGAGGTAATTTGGTCCCTCGTCCTACCGACTCAGCCAGGTGTACCCCTAGATCGCGAACGCTATTACCTCAGCACAATCGAGGTCGCTTAGATCCCTCTACCTTGCGTACGTTCTCCCCGTCTTCCTGTATGGTATTGGCGTGTATGGTCCGTGCTTGCTGAATCATGATTTTCACTTGATGAAAATGGATCACCACCGTGCCCTTCGCATCATCACAGGGCTCCCAACCTCAACAACAACGCACTCTCTCTGCCTCGAAGCTGACGTTGTCCCACTGGAGATTTACCGCTCGAAACTTTTGTGCACGTTGTATGAACGAATACGACGCCTTCCGCGTACACGTGGCCATGCCATTTGTCTCCAACATCTCCCATCTCCGACAACATGGTCCCATGCAGCTCGAGAGGAACTAGTACCGACGGGTCTACTGGATGTCCGTCCCCAGTATTGCTTACCTCAGACCTCGTGTCCTTCCATTGATGTCCCAGACTCAATCCACATCATCACTACGTGTCCAGGTGTTTCGAAATCATCCAGTGCTGCCCAAAAACGGAAGTCGTTCGAGCTCTCCCTTGAGTCGCTGCCTGATCGAGACGTCACAGTCTACACAGACGCGTCGAAAGCGCCACGTGAACCGAACACTGGCTCTGGCTGCCTCATCGTCACGCGCAATGCAATCACTGACGAAGTCCTGCGCAACTTTCCGCGACGCCTGATGGGACTACGGATATATGTGAAACGCGTATCCACCAGCTCCTTGCACCTGATGACGAGTGGTGGCCGATTTGCGACGATATTCCGTGCTGAGCTAATTGCAGTCTTCATTGGTGTTCATGCGATTCAATACTTTTTGCCCATTATGCTTGGATCGAGGGCACTCCTTCTTTCAGACTGCCAATCGGTACTAAGAACTCTCGAAAAAGGCTTAAGACAAAACGATGTGATTGCAAGTTCCATCCACCTGATCTTACGTGATACCGTAGCAGAAAACATCACCCTGAAGCATGTGCCTGCTCACTGTGGTATTTGGGGAAATGAACAAGCAGATGCAATTGCTAGTAGAGCTCGCTCCAAAACGAGTGACACCTCCACGCGCCTTGACCTGCAGTCTGCCAAAGCGCGAATCTCCGAAATGCTATCCAGCAACTGGCTTAGCGCTCGTCCTAGAAATTTGCACTTTGCAGCAACACGAGGACTCCTGCCCACAAAACTGCCAACGGTACTGTCCAGGCAAGCTGAACTACAACTTTTTGCTTTGCGCACTGGCCATACACCCTTGAACAAGCACTTCCTTCGGAACGACGATAGATGCTATGACCTTCTCCAAGGTCTATGTTGGCATTGTCACCAAAACACGAGTAAACCCATGCTTGAACACATTGTTCTCCACTGTTCTCAGTTTCACTGTGGGAATCGGACATCAAACCCAGAGCAGGACAACACAGTCAGTCTACCAGGAGGAGGGGGGTGTGTGCTACTCAAGAACCAAAACGCCCACCCGAGACAACTTCAGACGTGACTGCCTTAGATTCCCCTACCCCACGCTCCTGCCCCATGTGTTCACAGCTAAGAATTGTATAGGACTCCTACTCTTCCTACAGATGTCGCGGGACTTACCTGTGTTCCCCATTCTCCAGTTAAAATTGAAGCAACCTGACCAGTTGTAAAAACCAACAACTCATGTAAATGACCCACCGCCATCTTCAACGATAGTGTGAAACTAGAAACTCCATTGACTTCCGCACTGTTTTTGCTAACGTTCTCAGGGGAATTGCCCCCATGTCCAGGTCAGCTTCTGGTGTATTCGATACTTCGCTTGCCCCAGTCTCCCAACTGACCGCTGGCTTTCCAGCCACGTCTCGTTAAATCGTCATGCTGCTGGGAAGTCAGTCCCGAAAAAAAAAAAAAAAAAAGAAAAAAAAACTTGTGAGGTCCAACCTGCACGTAAAAGAGATCCCTGTCCCCGCGGGATTATGTAATTCTACGACGGAATGCGTGGCAATCGAGATCACCCGCATCGGTCTCCCAGCACTGCAGGTCTACAACGTATACCACCCACCGTCGAAATCCTCCCACACAAACCTCGACATGGAGCCCTTTCCGATGGACGACACCGTCGTCATCGCCGGTGACCTAAACGCCCACCACCCGGACTGGTCCCACGGGGCTATTAACGCATGCGGACGGAACCTGAAGGACTGGCTCGTCGAGGTGTCGGCAGTGGTTAGCAACAACCCCGCAGTCCACACCATGCCGCCGAGGCCGGGTATCAGAAACTCATCCCCGGATGTAGCCATCTCCTCCCGCATCCCCGGCTTCATACGCAACTGGAGGAGACTGGACTCCTGGGAGTCCGACCACTACCCTGTCGCCTTCGAGGTTCCGAGGGGGTACAGGCAGCCTCGGCCCCCCAGGCTTACATGGTTCTCCTGGAAACGGGCAGACTGGGAAGAGATGATGCTTCGGTTGGATGAGGAGAGCGCGACCCTTCTCGCCAAAAGACCGGCCACCAACACCCAGTTCGCCAAACGCATTGCCTCCTGCTTCCGCCGTGCCATCCATGATTTTGTCCCGAAGTACACCCAGGGCCGTGCGTACAAGGCGTGGTGGACCCCTGAGCTCACCACCCTCGAACGTGAAAAAGCCGCCGCTTTCGCGGAGCTGCAGGCGGAGCCCGACTCCTCGGACAAGATCTGTGCACACCTCGAGAAGATATGCGAGTTCAAGGAGGCCGCCACGCAGGCCAAAACCTGCTACTGGGACAGGATAGCGGGCCGCATTAACAGGTGCACTGGCATTGCCCTCCTTTTCCGCCAGGTCCGCATGCTGGACGGTAGGCGCAACCACCTTTCTATCCCTCCGCTGCGGAACGGCGAAGGTTTCTGCGTCGAAGCCGAAGTCAAAGCCGAAATCCTCGGACGGCATCTCGAGTCCGTCTGTGGGGGCGCAAACACTGATCCCCCCCGCCGATGGGCTCCGAAAAATCGCCCGTCCGATGACGACGTTGGCTGTGGGCGTATAACCGAGGACGAGCTTGATCGTGCTCTCAAGGATCTCGACCCGAAGACATCCCTGGACCCCGACGGCATCTGCACCGAGTTCCTGTCCAGGCTGGATGGAGGCGCCAAGCAGCTGATCCTCGAGCTCCTGAACATCTCTTGGGGTGAAGGGTTTGTCCCGGACACCTGGCGTGATGCCCACGTCATACCTGTCGCGAAGCCAGGCAGAGACCACTCCCTCCCTGAGGGTTACCGCCCTATCTCTCTGACGAGCGTTACCTCCAAGCTGATGGAAGTGATCGTCAAGAACCGGCTGGTTTTCCTGACGGAGAACGAGGAAGTCACCCAGGTCCTACCTTTCTGCACTCGGCAGGGCGGCTTCCGTAAGCAGCGAGGTACTGAGGAGCAGCTTTACTCCGTCATGACCACGATCGACTGCGCGGTACCTACCCGGCGACGCGTCTGCCTCCTCTCGTTCGACCTGGCCAACGCCTTTGACACCGTCGACCACGCCCTCCTACTCGACGCTATGCAGAGTAAGGGAGTCCCCCCTAAGTTTCTCGTGTGGCTTGAGTCCTTCTTGAGGAACAGAAGGGCGGCTTTCAAGGTCGATGGGGCCACCGGAAGCAAGTTCCACCTGAAGCACGGCGTGCCCCAGGGTACCGTCCTCGGGCCGATACTCTTCTTGTATCACATCGACGGCCTCGGCACCTCACTGGAAGCTCTCAACAAGCGAATTGTTGAAGAGACCCAAGGGGGTTCCTGGATCACGTTCTCACTCTTCGCCGACGATGACGGCGTCGTAGTCTCTTCCCCAAGCCGCGCCCCACTTGAGAAGTACACCCAAATGGTTGTGGACGTGGTCGAGGACTGGACGATCGAAGCCAAAATGCACCTGTCAAAGCTGAAGACGGAAGCAGTCTTGTTTCGGGATCCTGGTGCCCCCGAACCTGTACCTCTGAGGACGAGATTCAACGCCACAGCCGTCGACGTCACGGTGCCCGCCGATTACGCCGCGACGCTGAAGTCGAGATCGGCCTGGAAGTTCCTGGAGCCGGAGAAGGACTCGCCCTGGCACCAGCACCATGGCAAAATCATCATCTCGCTTGAAGTCGTGGAAGGCGGCCGCATGGTTACCATACGCGTCGCCGATGGGCTGCGCTGGGTAGGCAAGACCAAACTTCTTGGCCTGACCATCGACTCGGAACTCACGTTCCACCACCACATGCAGCGTGTAGTCGACAACTTCTCTCTGAAGTTGAACTTCCTGCGGCACCTTTCCGGGAAATCGTTCGGTTGCAACACGTGCACGCTGCGCACTCTGTACCTGACGTACGTCCTACCGACATACACGTACGCCCTGTCGGTCTACGGCCCGTACCTCCTTCGTTCCACATCTCCCCTGGTGGCAACACTTGAGCGGCTGCACAACCGTGCCCTTATTCTCCTCCTCGGATGCAGGAAGAACACCTCCGAATTCTCAGCGCAACAAGAATCCGGGATCTTGCCGCTCCGTGCGATAGCAAGGCTCCGTATATGCGGCGCCGCGGCACGCTCTGGCGAAAGGAGCTCGCCATGCACTCGACGATGAGGCGAGACTACGTTGACTTGTGCGAAAAGGCCGATACGGACGGGTGCAAGCGCGAGGAATTTGTTTTCAACCCGTTTGCCCCCTGGACGCCCAGCCCTAGGGTGTCTATAGTCGCCACCCTGCCAGGGAAGAAGGGCGACTCGCCTGCGGCCAAGAGGCGTATCGTCGTAGCCCGGCTGAATGAGCTTGACCCGACGGACTGCTCAGCCTGGGTGGACGGCTCGGTGCTCAAAGGTGAACCGCCGCCCCAGCCGCCGCCCTCGATAGCCGACAATTGGGACGAACGTCATCTCCCGTGGCTGAAGCGCTACAACGATAAGACGACATGGGGCGGGGCCGGACTGTACTTCGTGTTCGAGCCGTCTATCACCGACAGCCTGCGCAACGTCGCTGGTATGAAGCTCACCGCCGCCGGGGATCGGCGCACGACAACCCGGTCGTTCCCGGTCGGGAAATACGCGCACAGCTACCGCGCGGAGCAGGTAGCCCTGTACTCGGCCCTGGTGTTCTACAGTCAGCATCTCGCGCCGACGACTCGCCCGCTCCACATCCTCATCCTGAGCGACTCCCAATCGTTTCTCAAAACGTTGAGTGCCGGCCCGCATGCCCAAGTCGAGCCTCTCGCCATAGAGTGCTGGAAGATCCTGTCGGATCTGGAAGCAAGGGGTTATCTAGCCACCTTGCAGTTCGTCTACGGGCACTGCGGGCTTGAAGGCAACGACGTGGCGGACAACCTCGCAAAAACTGCGGCCCTCGCACACCGTCAGGCTGCGGAAGACTCTTCCGCGATTCACCCTGACCCCTACCCGCTGACCGTCGCTGATGCAATCTGCCGCTATCGACGGTACCTACGACTGGATAGCAGCGAATTAGGTGCCAAGGGTGCGTTCGAGCGTGCAGACGAGCACGGGAACATCTCGCCGTTCGCCCGTATTGTTCACGGGCGGCCGATACCTCGACGCCGTCACCTCACGGCGCGGGCGGAGCGAGAGATTCGCCAGCTGAGGACCGGACACCACCGCCTGATCATGACGCTTTATTCTGCGTCGTACGTATCCCTCGGTTCGGATGAGCGGCGGTGGCACTTCCTTCCGTGCCCGATCTGCGGGGCTCGCTCGCCCAGCCCCCTGCTGCACTTATTCGTGCACTGCCGAGCCTTCGTTACAGCTCCCCTCAGGACCACGCTGCGGCTTGAGGTAACAAGGCGGATAAAGAAGGACCCAGGCGGACCCATCGACTCCCTCTGGTACTTCTTATTCGTCCACCCCGAGCTCGCCCTTTTTTACTTACAGAGAGCTGGCGCCCTTCCACCCTTCCAAGTCCTTGTGGCGTCCAGCCCTGACGATACCCCGGACACGACCGAAGAACACGAGTACGGGCTTGTGCCCATACTGTAGAGGCAAACCCGCGTGCTCTCCCGCTAACGGCGGTCGCAGTGTTCGCGGAACGCGGTACGCCGACGGCGCGACGCATGCTCGAAGCTGCGCCGCTGGAGATCCGCGTCCGCTCCGCGCACGCACAAGTTGGTTGGAGTTGGCTGTGCATTCGTCTCCTTTTTTTTTTTGTTCTTTTGTATGCGTTGGCAAACCGCAGCCCCACATCAGGACAACAGTGAGTGCAGAACAAACTGTCACAACCACGCAGCCGCCAGCAGGGAGGCACCACACAGAACCCGGCTGAGTGACAGGAAGGGGAGAAGAAGGGTAAACCGCGGCACGGTACTGCACGGGGACGCGCCTCGCATACAACGGACTCTCTTTCCCCCCCGCCCCTTCAATTACAAGTTGAAACGTGTGACCGCCTTCATATTGGCAAACGTTGGCAATACCACAGTAGTGGTATAGCCCAAGAAACAGCCCCGGCTGCGCCAGGCACAGAGGCCAGAGGGAAAAAAGGGCAACCGTCTCGCGCAACAGCGCAGGCCGACACGCCCGCACAGCTGCTAACAGGGAAGCAACAGGAAAGCACCACACGGAACCCGGCTGGAAGGCCCCAAAGGGGAGTTGTCGGTGCTTTACCAAAGCTGCCCTTGGTCAAACGCCGCCCAGGCCACCCAAACAACCAACTATTCTGTACCAGCCGGAGCGGCTCGGTGGAGCATCACTGGATGCAGGACTGCAAGTCGCTGGCTCCCGACCAACGGAACGCAATCACCAACGCCACGGCAACGATCGACAACCGTACCCGCCACACAACGGGGAAGCTCGACCGCAAACAGCGCGACACATAACACTCATTCCACGAAAACGTGTCACAGTTTTTTGCTTCCTCATATCCGACATGTACAGGTCAAATATTGAGCAAATCCGGTTTTCGGGCTGCACCGGCAAGTCGTAGCGCAGGCGAACCCGAGCGACGTTACCGTCACCGTGGGGGCAAAAGGCCCGGCCGAGAGGCCGACGGCACAAACGCAGCCCAGGCGCACAACGGTCCTCGGGGACATGCCACGCTAGCGAAACACTTCTTTCTTTCTTTCTTTATTTCTTTACTTATTTCCGTCATCTTTCTTATTTCCCTCGTCGACCCCCCCCTTCCTATCCCCGTCCGGACGAGCCTTCAACAACCTCGCAGGCTGCTGGACACTCGCCGCTCATGCATCGACTTCCATTCCCAGGCGGGTTCAGACAGTATAACGGTACATTCTTCTTACCGCCCTTGTCGTGGCGCACTAGGTACGGACTAAGCTCTCCAGCGGCAGACCACTTTCCAACCATCACCTTCTGCAAGTGCGTTCCCGTGACCTTGGCGTATTCTCCTTTCAGCCTCTCAAAAAAAACACCGAGCTCAACGTGACATGCTGGCTCGTAGTCGCCTTCTTCCAGTACGCTCCTCAACGTGTCCTTGCCTGACTCCTCTTCAACCTTCCTTTTCGGCATGCTTCAAACGTTTCCTTACTTCCTCCGCCTCCCAAAAATATCTTCTCTCAGCCTTTCGCAAATAAGGGTTTCAGTGGCTCACAGACAACTATCATCACACACTTTCCTACTTGGCTTGACAGTACAGTCCTCTCGTGCGAGATCACTAACATAAACAACAACATGCAATTAGCACCTCAAAACAAGGGAACGAGTTTCCGTGTCGGAGGCGGGTGACTGCAGTCCTCACCCAGGTAGTGACCGGCAGGCCTCAGCAGTTCCCGTGCTATCGGCGTCTTAAGGAGTCTTCCTTCCGCAATGACAAGCAAGAGGAGAATGGAGAACATTACACTTCGTCTTAGAAACTTGAACATCAAAAAGACTAGTTAGAGTAAAACGTCCGCTACTATGGTTTACCGTGGGAATTGGAGCAAAGCGCATGGCAAGAATAGAGCACCCACCCAAACCATCAACAGAAGAGTTTGGGAGGAGGCGGGGGTTACTACTAGACAGTCACACTGGCAGCAACAAAAAGCCCAAATCCAGCAGGAGCAAAGAATGTCAGTCTCACCTTCCTCTTTCTTTTTAGCTCGGATACTCCGTCCGCTACCGTCCGCTAGCTCGGATACTCCGTCCGCCACCGTCCGCTAGCTCGGATACTCCGTCCGCTACCGTCCGCTCGCTCGGATACTCCGTCCGCTACCGTCCGCTAGCTCGGATACTCCGTCCGCTACCGTCCGCTAGCTCGGATACTCCGTCCGCTACCGTCCGCTCGCTCGGATACTCCGTCCGCTACCGTCCGCTAGCTCGGATACTCCGTCCGCTACCGTCCGCTAGCTCGGATACTCCGTCCGCTACCGTCCGCTCGCTCGGATACTCCGTCCGCTACCGTCCGCTAGCTCGGATACTCCGTCCGCTACCGTCCGCTAGCTCGGATACTCCGTCCGCTACCGTCCGCTAGCTCGGATACTCCGTCCGCTACCGTCCGCTAGCTCGGATACTCCGTCCGCTACCGTCCGCTAGCTCGGATACTCCGTCCGCTACCGTCCGCTAGCTCGGATACTCCGTCCGCTACCGTCCGCTAGCTCGGATACTCCGTCCGCTACCGTCCGCTAGCTCGGAAACTCCGTCCGCTACCGTCCGCTAGCTCGGATACTCCGTCCGCTACCGTCCGCTAGCTCGGATACTCCGTCCGCTACCGTCCGCTAGCTCGGATACTCCGTCCGCCACCGTCCGCTAGCTCGGATACTCTCAGTTTCACTGTGGGAATCGGACATCAAACCCAGAGCAGGACAACACAGTCAGTCTACCAGGAGGAGGGGGGTGTGTGCTACTCAAGAACCAAAACGCCCACCCTCCCATCCCCCTGTGACCTCGACCTTTTAGGCCGAGGTAAAATACCCCAACGCTCCTGCAAGTCTTCCCTCGTTCCCTCTATCTTTCTCTTTCTATTCCAAACTATCTGACATGAAGCCCATTGTTCTCCATTGTTTCCCCCTTTTTTATCCCTGCTCGTAGCTGCTGATGAAAGATTCTCCGTCCGCTACCGTCCGCTCGCTCGGATACTCCGTCCGCTACCGTCCGCTAGCTCGGATACTCCGTCCGCTACCGTCCGCTAGCTCGGATACTCCGTCCGCTACCGTCCGCTAGCTCGGATACTCCGTCCGCTACCGTCCGCTCGCTCGGATACTCCGTCCGCTACCGTCCGCTAGCTCGGATACTCCGTCCGCTACCGTCCGCTAGCTCGGATACTCCGTCCGCTACCGTCCGCTAGCTCGGATACTCCGTCCGCTACCGTCCGCTAGCTCGGATACTCCGTCCGCTACCGTCCGCTAGCTCGGATACTCCGTCCGCTACCGTCCGCTAGCTCGGATACTCCGTCCGCTACCGTCCGCTAGCTCGGATACTCCGTCCGCCACCGTCCGCTCGCTCGGATACTCCGTCCGCTACCGTCCGCTAGCTCGGATACTCCGTCCGCTACCGTCCGCTAGCTCGGATACTCCGTCCGCTACCGTCCGCTAGCTCGGATACTCCGTCCGCTACCGTCCGCTAGCTCGGATACTCCGTCCGCTACCGTCCGCTAGCTCGGATACTCCGTCCGCTACCGTCCGCTAGCTCGGATACTCCGTCCGCTACCGTCCGCTAGCTCGGATACTCCGTCCGCTACCGTCCGCTAGCTCGGAAACTCCGTCCGCTACCGTCCGCTAGCTCGGATACTCCGTCCGCTACCGTCCGCTAGCTCGGATACTCCGTCCGCTACCGTCCGCTAGCTCGGATACTCCGTCCGCTACCGTCCGCTAGCTCGGATACTCCGTCCGCTACCGTCCGCTAGCTCGGATACTCCGTCCGCCACCGTCCGCTAGCTCGGATACTCTCAGTTTCACTGTGGGAATCGGACATCAAACCCAGAGCAGGACAACACAGTCAGTCTACCAGGAGGAGGGGGGTGTGTGCTACTCAAGAACCAAAACGCCCACCCTCCCATCCCCCTGTGACCTCGACCTTTTAGGCCGAGGTAAAATACCCCAACGCTCCTGCAAGTCTTCCCTCGTTCCCTCTATCTTTCTCTTTCTATTCCAAACTATCTGACATGAAGCCCATTGTTCTCCATTGTTTCCCCCTTTTTTATCCCTGCTCGTAGCTGCTGATGAAAGATTCTCCGTCCGCTACCGTCCGCTCGCTCGGATACTCCGTCCGCTACCGTCCGCTAGCTCGGATACTCCGTCCGCTACCGTCCGCTAGCTCGGATACTCCGTCCGCTACCGTCCGCTAGCTCGGATACTCCGTCCGCTACCGTCCGCTCGCTCGGATACTCCGTCCGCTACCGTCCGCTAGCTCGGATACTCCGTCCGCTACCGTCCGCTAGCTCGGATACTCCGTCCGCTACCGTCCGCTAGCTCGGATACTCCGTCCGCTACCGTCCGCTCGCTCGGATACTCCGTCCGCTACCGTCCGCTCGCTCGGATACTCCGTCCGCTACCGTCCGCTCGCTCGGATACTCCGTCCGCTACCGTCCGCTCGCTCGGATACTCCGTCCGCTACCGTCCGCTAGCTCGGATACTCCGTCCGCTACCGTCCGCTAGCTCGGATACTCCGTCCGCTACCGTCCGCTAGCTCGGATACTCCGTCCGCTACCGTCCGCTAGCTCGGATACTCCGTCCGCTACCGTCCGCTAGCTCGGATACTCCGTCCGCTACCGTCCGCTAGCTCGGATACTCCGTCCGCTACCGTCCGCTCGCTCGGATACTCCGTCCGCTACCGTCCGCTAGCTCGGATACTCCGTCCGCTACCGTCCGCTAGCTCGGATACTCCGTCCGCTACCGTCCGCTCGCTCGGATACTCCGTCCGCTACCGTCCGCTAGCTCGGATACTCCGTCCGCTACCGTCCGCTAGCTCGGATACTCCGTCCGCTACCGTCCGCTAGCTCGGATACTCCGTCCGCTACCGTCCGCTAGCTCGGATACTCCGTCCGCTACCGTCCGCTAGCTCGGATACTCCGTCCGCTACCGTCCGCTAGCTCGGATACTCCGTCCGCTACCGTCCGCTAGCTCGGATACTCCGTCCGCTACCGTCCGCTAGCTCGGATACTCCGTCCGCTACCGTCCGCTAGCTCGGATACTCCGTCCGCTACCGTCCGCTAGCTCGGATACTCCGTCCGCTACCGTCCGCTAGCTCGGATACTCCGTCCGCTACCGTCCGCTAGCTCGGATACTCCGTCCGCTACCGTCCGCTAGCTCGGATACTCCGTCCGCTACCGTCCGCTAGCTCGGATACTCCGTCCGCTACCGTCCGCTAGCTCGGATACTCCGTCCGCTACCGTCCGCTAGCTCGGATACTCCGTCCGCCACCGTCCACTAGCTCGGATACTCTCAGTTTCACTGTGGGAATCGGACATCAAACCCAGAGCAGGACAACACAGTCAGTCTACCAGGAGGAGGGGGGTGTGTGCTACTCAAGAACCAAAACGCCCACCCTCCCATCCCCCTGTGACCTCGACCTTTTAGGCCGAGGTAAAATACCCCAACGCTCCTGCAAGTCTTCCCTCGTTCCCTCTATCTTTCTCTTTCTATTCCAAACTATCTGACATGAAGCCCATTGTTCTCCATTGTTTCCCCCTTTTTTATCCCTGCTCGTAGCTGCTGATGAAAGATTCTCCGTCCGCTACCGTCCGCTCGCTCGGATACTCCGTCCGCTACCGTCCGCTAGCTCGGATATCTCAGTTTCACTGTGGGAATCGGACATCAAACCCAGAGCAGGACAACACAGTCAGTCTACCAGGAGGAGGGGGGTGTGTGCTACTCAAGAACCAAAACGACAATGTCTTCGCCGCTGCCTGTCACAGAATGTTGGAATTTTTTCGTTCCCAAGCTTGTGTGTGAGGCGTGGGAAGAGCGCTTCGGAGAGCCTGTCGCAGCGAGAAAGAAGATGAAGCCCCGTGACGTGGAACGCTTCCTCACATCTTCGTTCGGATCGTGCGGGGTCGAAAAGTTGGAGGAGACGCGAGGAGTTCTGGCCGCCCTTTTGCAGGTTGACGCGGCGGTACTGGCGCCGCTCGACTACGAGAAAGTAGCAGGGACCCTTTACCTTGCATACCTGGTGGAGGGTGAGGCTTTGACGCGGGCCTTTGCGTCGAGGGACGTGCAGCCGTCAGTGCCTCCGCCGAACGTTTCGTCTGCAGGGCACACTCCACCCCACCCACCGCCGCCCGGACAGCCGGCTCCGCAGATAGATCTGGGACAGTTGATGCAACAACAGCTTCAAATGCTGCAGGTCCAGCAGCAAATGATGCAGATGATCATGCATGGAGAGAAGGCGGCCCCGGCGGGAAACCCCGGGAAGGCTCCGGTTTATGTGGAAGACGCGTCGGACGTCCTTCAGTGGATCACCGTGCTGCGGACCGACCCGGAAGGGCTTGTGACGAATCTCCGGTTTCGATACGTCGCGGGCTGGCAGGACCGAGCCGGGGGCGCGGCGTTGGAGGATGCATTTGGGCGTCTCCGTGATTGGGTGATGGCGTCATCGTCGGCAGATGGTTGGGAGGAAAACGGCTACCAGGTCGAGCTTGGTAACAAGCTTTTGCACGACGTCATGTACAAGCATGCGTGGTGCAAAGACCGGGTGCCGACCGGTGCCATCAGGCAGGCGGTCGAGGAGAAGTCGGACGACCGCGTCCACCGCGGGATCGCGCTGGCGAGGGCTCGCACCGAGCAGAGAAGGAAGTGGGACGCGACACCCAAGAAAGGTGGGAAGGGGTTCAAGGGCGGCGCCGGTAAGGGACGGAAAGGATACGGCGACACACGGGGAAACGCGGAGGCCGGGGAGAATTGACTGGCCTTCCCCCCGGTAGCCAGCACCGCGTCAGTAACCTTCCGTCCTGTAGCCAACACCGCGTCACCCATGCTTTCCCCAATAGTCAAGCCAGTCACCTTCCGCCCAGCAACGGACACCGCACCACCGGCCAACAACGCGCCAATTGCTTCCCCAAGACCCAAGTTCGCATGGTTTCAGAGGAAGGTACCACGCCAACTCCCGCAGCCTTCGCCAGTTCCCAAAACACCAATTCCCGTTCTGTACAAAGGAATCGCAACGCCTGCCGTCGAATCCGAAGGTCTTTCGCTAATCGGCAGAGCCGTGCTACAACACGTGAGCCAGAGGGCGATAGGCGGTGGCGCTACGAACCGTACGGGGGAGATGTCAACGTCGGCGGCAACCGCACAACACCTTCTTCAGGTGCTCGTAAGTCGCATGTGGGCGTCGTCAACATCGCAGCAGCGGCAGCTCCTTTGGGCGCGCCTAGCCCGATGGGCGCACAGCAACTGCCTGCCGATCAATCCGGACACGGCCTGCCTATTCGTCCTGGCCACAGGGGTGTCCCCCCAAGCCCAGCTGGCTTACACGAAGGCGCTGAGCGGAGCATTTCGCCACATCGGCATCACCAACGTTCCATTACTCAGCCTTGCTTCCGCCCTCCGAGCGACCGGGGCCGCTATCCCCGTGAACCAAGCACCGCCGGTGCCGAAGGAGTGTCTCATCCGGTGGGCGCTCACACAAAGGACGGACATTCGCCTTGCGGTAATTGTGGCATGGAAGACCGCATCTCGGTGGGCCGAGGTGGCGGACCTTTCGTCGGACCAGTTTATTCTGGTGACGTCGACGGAAGTGATCATCGACTGGCACGCCACGCCGAAGGGCCGAAGAGCCAACCCGTTTACTCCGTCGAAGTGGGCGGTGATCCGAGGCGACCTGACGGGCCAGATAGCGTCCATTTTCCGGGTTCTTGCACCGTTCGACAAGCTGACAACAACAACAACAAGCAGACTCTCACACATGTGGGACTCCGTGCCCAGCATGGCACGATTTTCAGGGCACAGCATCAAGCGGGGCGCTGTGACACATCTGTTTTCCCGTGTGGCACAAGGTGTTCCTATCGACGTCATGCTGATCTGCCGCTTGGCGAAGCACTCAACGAAGCAGGGTGTGCCGGACATGACGGTCCGCTACGGCGGGGACGGCATCCCCATGGCAAGGGCCCTGCAGACGGGTCTTGTGACGGTCCATCTTTGAACGTTGCCCTTCAGTCTGTAAAGAAGGTTCACAGCATAACCCGCCGCGCGCACTCCTCGCGTTTGCCAGCCTCTGCCGCTGAACGTGCTCTGCCGCTCCATGTTGCACCAGTACCACCCATGTCTGTCGCCATGTTGACGGCACGACTGAATCCTTCGTCTTTTGCGCGTTTTGAGCGCGTATGGAAGATGACGTTTTACCCCGAGAAGAAGAGCAGTGCGTCCCTCCGCGGGATCCGGCAGTCATCGCTGCAGCACGCTCATGCAGAGCAGCTTGTCGCAAATGGAATAGCCGCTCGCGCCCCGTGTGCTGGGCCGCTTGAAACTGTGCCCTTCACAGTGGTGGAAGAGCGCCCTGGTGGCGCTCGTCAACGGTTCATCCTTTGGACGAAGGCTGCGAATGCTGCCATAAACGAGGCAGGGTATGAGGCTTCCGTACCACTGGGTCATGTTTCCGACTACCTAGGAATTGCCACTGAGGAATGTGGTAGCCAGCGTGATTTCCGGACGGGATTCTATCAGGTTGCGATACCTGATGATGCTGCGCACCTCTTCCGGTTCTGCGATGATCAGGGCAATTGGTACCAGTTGAGCCGACTCCCAATGGGCCATTCGGCGGCCCCCGAGATCATGCATACCTTGGCAGCGGCAGCAGCAGGCGATCCGGCCTACGTACGCCCGGAGTTTGCAGCCCGGGGGGTGTCGACACACGTGTGGATTGACAACATCCACTACTCAGGTGATGACGCTGCAGTACGGGAGGCTACGAACATCCTCGACGCAACGGCAAAGGCCGCGGACATTTCGTGGAAGGAGGCAGATTCGGTCACCTGCGAGACCGAATACACCTTCATTGGAGTGTCGTTCGTGCACACTGCTGGTACTGTTGCGCCGTCCAAACGCCTTCTTGAGAAAATAGCAGCAGCCCAGCTCGTTGATCCTACAGCTGGCGAACTCGAATCCCTTGGAGGCAGACTGCTCCATGCCAGTGCGATTGGGGGGGTTTTCCCGGGATCTTTCTGGTTTGGGCTGAAGTTCCTGCGCCGCATTACGAATCAGCTGAACCGAATGAACCGCGTTCCGGCCGACCGGGTGCGCGTGCCACCGTCTGTAAAGCGGGAACTCAGCGAATGGATCAAAGCCGTGCATTGTCGCCGGCAGGTTCCAAACCCACCAGGGATACCCTCGCATGCCGTGTTTGTCGATGCCTCTCTTACGGGGTGGGGCGGTGTGCTCTGTGACATGTTCACGTCCAAGCTAACTATTGTTGGTGGTGCCTGGAAGGGGGATGATGTGGGGCGCCACATAAATGAACTGGAGGCACGTGCTTTGCAAAACACACTCGAGGGGCTCCCTGTGACTGCCTCAAATGGTGAGATTCTCGTGTACGTGGACAACACCAGTGTGGCCGGTGTCGCCAGGAAAAAGATGTCGTTGGCATCACGGACGCTCAACGGGGCAGTGGTGGCAGCATTGACCCGCTTGCGGGAGATGAACATTACCGCGGGCTTTCGCTGGGTGCGGTCAGAACTAAATCCTGCCGACTTACCCTCGCGAATTTCACCATCACTCCTTTCGTCCGACGCGACCTTGCGACAAGCAGAACTCGCGGTGAGGAGCTTTTTCCTCAACGCATCACTGGCGTAGGGGCGGCGGGTGACCTCGACCTTTTAGGCCGAGGTAAAATACCCCAACGCTCCTGCAAGTCTTCCCTCGTTCCCTCTATCTTTCTCTTTCTATTCCAAACTATCTGACATGAAGCCCATTGTTCTCCATTGTTTCCCCCTTTTTTATCCCTGCTCGTAGCTGCTGATGAAAGATTCTCTCAGTTTCACTGTGGGAATCGGACATCAAACCCAGAGCAGGACAACACAGTCAGTCTACCAGGAGGAGGGGGGTGTGTGCTACTCAAGAACCAAAACGCCCACCCTCCCATCCCCCTGTGACCTCGACCTTTTAGGCCGAGGTAAAATACCCCAACGCTCCTGCAAGTCTTCCCTCGTTCCCTCTATCTTTCTCTTTCTATTCCAAACTATCTGACATGAAGCCCATTGTTCTCCATTGTTTCCCCCTTTTTTATCCCTGCTCGTAGCTGCTGATGAAAGATTCCTCCGTCCGCTACCGTCCGCTAGCTCGGATACTCCGTCCGCTACCGTCCGCTAGCTCGGATACTCCGTCCGCTACCGTCCGCTCGCTCGGATACTCCGTCCGCTACCGTCCGCTCGCTCGGATACTCCGTCCGCTACCGTCCGCTAGCTCGGATACTCCGTCCGCTACCGTCCGCTAGCTCGGATACTCCGTCCGCTACCGTCCGCTAGCTCGGATACTCCGTCCGCTACCGTCCGCTAGCTCGGATACTCCGTCCGCTACCGTCCGCTAGCTCGGATACTCCGTCCGCTACCGTCCGCTAGCTCGGATACTCCGTCCGCTACCGTCCGCTAGCTCGGATACTCCGTCCGCTACCGTCCGCTAGCTCGGATACTCCGTCCGCTACCGTCCGCTAGCTCGGATACTCCGTCCGCCACCGTCCGCTAGCTCGGATACTCTCAGTTTCACTGTGGGAATCGGACATCAAACCCAGAGCAGGACAACACAGTCAGTCTACCAGGAGGAGGGGGGTGTGTGCTACTCAAGAACCAAAACGCCCACCCTCCCATCCCCCTGTGACCTCGACCTTTTAGGCCGAGGTAAAATACCCCAACGCTCCTGCAAGTCTTCCCTCGTTCCCTCTATCTTTCTCTTTCTATTCCAAACTATCTGACATGAAGCCCATTGTTCTCCATTGTTTCCCCCTTTTTTATCCCTGCTCGTAGCTGCTGATGAAAGATTCTCCGTCCGCTACCGTCCGCTCGCTCGGATACTCCGTCCGCTACCGTCCGCTAGCTCGGATACTCCGTCCGCTACCGTCCGCTAGCTCGGATACTCCGTCCGCTACCGTCCGCTAGCTCGGATACTCCGTCCGCTACCGTCCGCTAGCTCGGATACTCCGTCCGCTACCGTCCGCTAGCTCGGATACTCCGTCCGCTACCGTCCGCTAGCTCGGATACTCCGTCCGCCACCGTCCGCTAGCTCGGATACTCTCAGTTTCACTGTGGGAATCGGACATCAAACCCAGAGCAGGACAACACAGTCAGTCTACCAGGAGGAGGGGGGTGTGT
>JAPJBO010002020.1:0-22741 GCA_030068145.1 Diplonema papillatum
CCTCTGTAAGCATGTCAGAGTTGAGTTCTGTGCGGAGCATCTGCATCTTGTTGCTGTTGCTTTTCTCGTGTTCTTTCAGCTCAGACTGTTGCCGGTTTAAGACTTCTTCAAGCTCCTTTCTGGTGACGTAGTTAGACGAGGGGGAGCCGTTCGCTGCGGTCGAACTCAGCAGTCCCAAGTTAGCGGGGGTGGTGATCGCGTCGGAGACTCTCGTCTTGGGGTCTGTGCTCTTCTTCGCCTTCTTCGGGGTTTGGGGACCACGTTCCGGACGCGCGGTTGCGGAAATGCGAAGGTTGACGCCATCCACGGTAAACGATGTCATCGACGGGGGAGTCAAACTCCTGACGAACCAGAAAAAGCCATCCGCGTCAGTGCCCGGCTTTATGGGTGTCGCATCCCACTCGACCTTCTCCAGCGCAGCGACCAACTGGTTTCGATTAGCCCCTTCTGGAATGCCGTGAACCTTGTAAAACCTGGTTGTGTCAGGCGTACCTCCGAGGAGGCTGGCGGACGTAATGTGCGAACCCACATCAACTCGAACGCCAAGTCCAAGGGAGGTAACAACGAGGCCCCAATGAGAGATGCCGGTTACCTCTACACGATTCCAACTGTCGTTAGCCTTCGTTTTATCGTGCTCATTGAGCCAGATGAGGTCGAACCTTTTCCGGTCCGCGAATGTTTCCCTGTTCAGCAGCTGCGTGGAAAACAGCGCCTCTCGGCCGGAGGAAGTCATGAGAGTGTTAACGACCGCAGGTTGATCGAAGTAGAGAGTCGAATAGACGCGGTGGCCCGGCTCACCTTTCACGGCTGGTCTGCATAACCTTCCCTCGAAGCTACCGAGAACACGCGTAAGTCGTTGTTTCACTTCGGCAAGGATCTGCTCGGATGCAACAGCGCCGGAAACCCCCTCATGAAGCTGCAACACGATGCCCACGTCTTTGGGCTTTTGCCAGATATTTGCCACGGTGTTAGACATTTCGTTAGGTTTTTATGTGTGTTTTTTCGACGCAAGGGAAGCGTGACCAATAAAGTACAGAAACTGTAGCTTTTAAATCGTTGGAAGCAAGAACGAAACCGAACACGAAAACAACCAACGCGCCAAGGATGGCGACGGGGAGGCACAAGGAACCACCTCACCTGTTCTCAAGAACTAACCCGAGGCAGGTATCCACCGTACCGATAACCGATGACAGAAAACAAACAAACGCCCCAAGGATGAAGAGGAGGCACAAGGAACCTTAGCAAGCCTAACCTGGGTGCGGTTTCCAAATGATTGAAATTGAAATTGAATTGACCGATTCCAAAAGGTATGCGGGTGACACCGAGCGTCTTCAGGCCGGGGGGCCCGGGGTTCGGACCCCGTCCATGACACTTTTCCGGTCGATTGTTTTCAAGGTTTGTTGCGTTTCCGGTCCAATGTGCGCGAAGTTTCTCCGTATCTCGCGGTATTTGGGTCACCACGGGAAACGGAGTCGGGGGGGGGTCTCCCCCCCGGGTACTGGCGCCGAACTTGCCGTCACAGGCTAAAGTTGCTACCACCACACTTCGCCCGAACTTTGCTTTGCTTCACCCTACCACACCACACTTCACCGGAACTTAGCTTCGCCCGGACTCAGCTGCCCGAACTTTGGTTCACTGGATTCCGTGGAACTTGGCTTCGCCCGAACTTTTCTTCGCCCGAACTCAGCCGTGCTTCACTCGAACTTTGCTTCACCCGAACTCAGCTGCGCCCGAACTTTTGGTTCACCAGAATTTTGCATCACCCAAACTTAGCTGCGCCCGAACTTTACTGTTTCCCGAACTTTAACTCCAGTCTCGCCCCGCGCCGACCTTTAGCCGAGCGCACGCACTCGGGGGTTGTTCGTTTTCGGGGACTGATGTGCCCGAACGCGCGGTTTTTGGGTTACCTTGGGTAATTTGAGTCAGTCTACGGTATGACTCTACCAGAACTTTGCTTCGCCCGCACTTGGCTTTACCGGCGCACGTTGATTACGTACAGATTTTCCCTCCCCAGCCAGCACAGAGTATCCTGATGGGTGTTAGGTATGCCTACTACAATAGCGAAGTTCCAGGCCCAAAGGCCGTGTGGGCCATTATTACCTGGTCATAATATCTAACAATAGGTAATAATTTCCAATAATCAGGTAATAATATCTAATAATTTCAGGAACCAGGTAATAATATCTAATAATTTCTAATAAAATCTAATAATTTGGGGCGGATTTCGGAAATCTAATAATAGGTAATAATCGTGGCGGTTTTGGGGGGGGCGCCAGGTTTATTTCCGGCCAACATTTTTTCCAACCAACATTTTTTTGGTAAAAGCAAGTTGTACTTAGCAGATTTCATACTACACCTAGTCAGGCAGGGCCTTCACCGGAAGCTGTTCTCCCGCGCTACAGGGATAGCGCAAGGGTTTGCTGGGATCGCCGACGGCTTAGATGTATCATGATCGCCATCACCGACGACTTCTTAGCCTCCCAGGGCCATCCCAAGCCACCCAAAAGCACGTCCAAGTGGAGCTTTGGTCTTGGAGAGTAAGAGCGGGAATCCGGTTGAGGAGCCACGTCGTTGCCGACTTACCGTGATGATGCTCATGGTCGACTCGAGCAGTGTGGGGGCCTAGCTACCAGCTACTGGTAGCTCAGCTACCGGTAGCTCTGGTAGCTCGTGGTAGCTCAAAAAAAAGAACTTTTTTTTTCATGTCGAATTCGCTCGAAACTCGCAGGGGACGACCGAAAATTGCGGAAACCAGCAAAAAAACGCACAGAAAATTGTGCTTTTTCGAAAAAAATGGACGGGCGAATGGCCCCAAAGTGGAAAAACTATCGGTTCCCATTTGACAATGTCTGGGCTGTCCAATCGCGCTCCAGCTGCCCTGCGGAAGTGAAAGGCCAACGAACCACAAAACAATCATTCGTTTTCGGGTCTATTTTCCACGGTTCTCTTCATGAGACGAGCAAAAAAACGGCGAAAAAGGTCTGCAACGTGGACCAGCGGGAGAATGACACCAACCAGGGAATCGATTCGCGTCCACCCCATTGCAACCCTGGTGGTTTCCACGCCCACTGGTCTGCATGTTGTAAAGATTCACGAACCACGCACATACTTTCTGATCCCCAGGTCCATTTTTCATGGATCTCTTCATCGGAGCTGATCACGAGCAAAAACTCGCCGAAAAAGGTCTGCTACGTGGACCAGCGAAGAAATGTCACCAGCCAGGGGATCGACACCCGTCCTTGCCAATGCGCACCTGGTGGTTTCCACGCCCGGCGTTCTGCATCTGATAAGACCCACAAGCCACGCACGTACTTTGTGGTCCCCGGGTCTGTATTTCACCGTTCTCTTCACCGGAGCTGAGTACGAGCAAAATTTCGCCGGAAAATATCTGCAACGTGGACCAGCGAAGGGATGTCACCCACCAGGGGATGGATACCCGCCCTTCCCAATGCAAACCTGGTGGGTTCCACGCCCGGTGCCCTGCATCTCATAAAGACCCACGATCCATGCACATAACTTTCGATCCCCGGGTTTATTTTTCACGAATCTCTCCATCGGAGCTGATCACGAGCAAAATTTCGTCGAAAAAGGTCTGCTGCATGGACCAGCGAAGAAATACCACCACCCGGGGGATCGATACCCGTCCTTCCCATCGAATCCCAATGCAAACCTGGTGGGTTCCACGCGGTGCCCTCCGCCTTGTAAGGACTCACGAACCATGACCTACTTTATGGTCTCCGGGTCCATATTTCACGGATCTCGTCATCGAAGCTGATCGCGAGCTAAAATTCATCGAAAAAGGTCTGCTACGTGGACCAGCAAAGAAATGTCATCAGCCAGGGGATCGATACCCGTCCTTTCCAATGCAAGCCTGATGGTTGCCACTCCCGGTTCCCTGCAACTTGCAAGGCCCCGCAAACCAGCAAACCACGCACATACTCTTAGCACCCCGAGTCAAATTTTCACGGATCTCTTCATCGGGGCTGATCGCGAGCAAAAATTCGTCAAAAAAGGTCTGCTACGACAGCCTGTGTGGATCGGCCAAAAAATCCCAGCCAGTCTGAGCCACCAATGGCTGGTGGCTGCCACTGACTGCCCGTGGCTGTCACCTACACTGACCAGGGGGGGTCGAAAAAAGCCGGAAATAGCTATTTTTTGCCCGAGAGAAAAGTTGTTTTCTTGCACGAGAGTTTTCCGGATTGCCACTCGGGCACCCCGGGGTGGGGGGGGCCCGAGTGGCAATCCGGAAAACTCGAGTGCAAGAAAACAACTTCTCGAGGCAAGAAGATGGCTTTTCCACCTGCCAGACGACTTTGACACACTGCGAGAGGCTACTTTTAGGGACAAGAACGATGCGACAGATGCCGTATTTGCGTACGCCTGATCTGTGATGAAAGAAGAAACAAGGGTTTGGAGTGCACACTGATCTACTCGAAGAAGAGCACGAGTCAGTGTTAAATGAACGCTGCACCTGGATGCGTCTTGAGTGCTGAAGTTCAGTACGGCACCGCTGCCTACTGTAATGTTGTGCACGACCGTGGGCACGGCTTGTGGCACAGGACCTTTGGGTCCTTTGCCCAGATTCGGCGCAAGGTTCTCGTGCACGATCAGGCCAGTGTAGCGCTGTTCGTACTTTGCCTGGCTCGCCGTGCCCAGCAACTCGTTTTCCCGAGCTTCGGCGGCGAGTTTCGCAACATCTTTCTTTGTCTTTGGCATCCTCACCCCTGAGATCGTGTTGGAAGTGCCGGAATTGTGTCGGAATTGTGACGGAAAACCAAAAGTGTCTACAGTGAAGAAAAGTCGCCCACAGTGAAGAAAAGTCCGCCCACAGTGAAGAAAAGTCCGCCCACAGTGAAGAAAAGTAGCCTACAAGCAGTGTAGAAAAGTCGGCGGGCAGGTGGAAAAAGGCATTTCGTCACGTTTCTTTGCATTTCTTCGCATTTTTTGGCCCTTAATACCGGTACATTTCCAGTTTCGGACACAATCCATTTTTTCCACTTTTTGAGCTACCGGGAGCTACCCGGTAGCTCTGGTAGCTCAGCTACCGGTAGCTGGTAGCCAGCCCCCACACTGACTCGAGTTTCGTCGGCTCTGCCGCCTTTTGCCACGGTGGAAGGACCCACCAGCGACTGTGCCCGGCCTCGCTCCCGCGAGCGATTGCGTTGATCGATCAAAAAATATTGCATGCCTAATACTCTCCAGGGAAAAGACTTTCGAAAAGGGGTACTTTGGACCTACGGAAGTGGCCGGGAACACGGTATTTGGCCATCTGTGCTACTTTCCTTCACCACAAGACTGGTATCCTGCGACCCGCTGTTCCTCATTTCCTTCAGCTCCTGTATTCCAAGGATTCCTGCTCCCGAACTGTCGCTTTTCAGCCTACGGTTTTCAGGGCTACGGTTGGGTAACTTGAGGATGACCAGCCGCACGAAGAAGACCAAGAAGATTCACAACAGCATCGGCAAGGTAGGCAAGACGGGGGTCCGGTACACTTGAATGTCTACAAACCAGCACCTCATCACGACTTCAGGTCAAGCATATATATGGAGGCGGTGCCGCGACGACCACGTGCTGTGCACCTCGTTGAGAAGGGAGCGATTCTCAGCAGGATACTTGGTGCTTGCAGTGACTTCTTTGCACCGAGAGATGAGAGCAGGGAAATGTTACAGGGAAATGTTAACGAGGGTTTAGCACGAGATGGTTCCACGTGGGTTGCTGCCACCTCCAATCAAAGAAGTTCTGGACTTGGCTTCTGGGAGGAGCACCCCGGATCCAACAGCGGCTGTGCAGCACCCTCAACATATGAGTCGATGCCAAAAGGGGGGGGGGGGGTTTGGGCGGAAAAATCCCCGCATAGTTCACCAGGGTCTGACGGGTACTGAGGCCCCATAGCCTTCCTAAAACATGATTCTGCGTTCAAATACGCCCTCAGAAGCCTCCGGAGAGCCTTCTATGATGTCCAAAATGCGTTTTTGTGGGTTTTGGGGGGGTTCCCTGTCTGCTGGCCGTACACCGCTATAGTAGACACATATGCGACCTGATGCTATGTTGCTCCTCAGAGCAAGATCCCAGCCTGAACACATGTTTTCGGCGTTCTCTAGCACTCTCCAGGTGCATTAGACCCTCGGGCTTCGTGTTTTCTTCCGCTTACAGGTGCTCCGGGGCGCCCCCTGCATTGGGGTCAGACCGTACTACGTGATGGTACTACGTCACCAACGAGCTACGTGCTATGCGCACCTATGACGATACAGCAGCAGCACGTGGTGGTAGCAGCATGATATGCATCTGGCTAACGAGAAGGACGAGTGTTGACACGAAGAGTGACTGAAGAAGTGAGTTACACGGTGACCGAAGGCTGTGTCAACAGCCGATCTCAGTGGTCAGTAGAAGACGGTTAGCTCCGAGTTCGCTTCCTGCCCGTGCATTGTTTTGCAGCCGGTTTTGCTGGTTTTGGGGCAGGCTTTCGCACCTTTCCTTGTGATTTCCTCCCCCTTTTGGCATCTTTCTCGTCCTTGGCAGCAAGTGCCTCAAAGACGTGTTGCTTCTTGAGCCGTTTCTTCTCCAGCTTTGACGCGAAGTCTTCACTACTAGCACTGGAGTCGCCATCCCGATCACTGCTGGAAACGTCAGCACAGTCACTATCTGATTCGCAAAGTGGCAACTTGCTTGATACCTTGGGTACAAACGCGAATCTTGTGGCATGGCTCTTTCCCCGAAGTTTGCAACCGGGTTCACCACTGAAGTCATGAACTGTGATGACTCCGTCACCATCTCGTTGGTAGGACCCAATAGCCATGATATTGGCGATGTTTCGGACCGGAAAAGTGGCCCGTTGAGCACGGATTCTGACTTGTATGGCGATTGTGTTGGTCACCTTGTTTAGCACGGCTTTTACATCATTGAGATGCTTCAGCTCGGTCTTTTTCGAAGCCGTGTCGAGAGCACGTCCAATCGTGCCAAAGTGCTGGTCCCGGTCGTTCTTGCCGTGGCCCCCTTCAAAGAAGTTGATCGAAATCGTGGAATCTTCTTGTAGGAGGCGGCTGATAAAAAGCAGCGAACGAAAGTGTCTCCCCGAGTCGGACCAGTAAATCACTTTTAGGTCCGGGGGGAAATGCTCCTTGGCAGCTTCAAAGGCACGGACAGCAGCAAACGAGCACTGGTTGTGCGTTCGCAGGAGCACATCAATGTTACGACGGCAGACGTTTCCATCTACCAGCCAATGCATGCCAAAGCCAAGTAATGAGAAGGCACCTTGATTATAAAAGAGCTGGCCGGGCTCCTCTGGTTTCATTGGGAGCTTCCCTTTTTGTTTGAAGTCAAGGGTTACCACGACGCAGCCTGGTGGAGGAGCTTTCATGGCAATGTTATACGCATCTCTTTGTCGTGTGGCTGCCGCCTGATGCAGTTGTACCTCCATGAGCTGATGCAGCATGATGCTAACAGCACTCTTCACGTTTGCGGGAATGCGAGGCTCGTCCAGGACGCTGAGGAGATAGAACGGGTTGCTGTTTGCATGCCAGTACTGCGAGGTCAGCGACTCCCTGTTCTTGGAGATATACTCCCTCAGGCGATTTTGGATGGTGGCCCCTTCCGCACACGTGTCGCATACATCTGTCCGTCGTGAGATGTGCTGAAACTGGGCACCACGCAGCCGGCGATATGTCGTGTACGACACATCGTCCTTCATCTCACTCTGTTCGTAAACAAGCTTGAACGGTACAAGCATGTTTTGTGCCACGACCGCAGTACTTTCAGTTGAAAGCCGCTTCACCACGCGAGATGTGGGCGATGCCAATTGTTCGTGGTCCTCATTAACCTGCTGCCTGGCTTCTGGTGTGGCAATCAACGGCCTCCCGCCACGGGAAATGTCGCCATCTTGGTGTCTGTTGGACCACAGTTTCTCCCCTACAGTCATTCCAACCTTTTCATATCGTGCCCGAGCCCAACCCAGACTACGTACGATATTGCGACGTGTCGGCTCATGAGAGATGCTGTTGAACGCATCCGGGAATGTGCCAGATAGTTTCTGCCAGATACGGACGTGGTCGTCTTCTCCCCACATAGACAGCAAGAAACCAATGTGGTCTTCGCCTGCAATCTTGTTCAAGAACGCTTTTGTTACGTTGAACCGGCGCTTCATGTTCTGAGACGTTCTACTCCAGTTGGTGTAGGTGTCCTGGGCTTTCATCTCTTCCACAGAGGTTTCGAGGGCGAGCATACCCGTGTCACGAGGCATATTTACTTGATGTTCTTTAGTTCCTGTATGCCAACAATGAGGGTTTAGGTTTAATGGACCCCAAAGCAGCACAAACGAAGCCCGAAACGGTGGATGTGGCGCCAAAGCCGGTGCAATTTGACCCCAAAGCCTGTATAGACAGGCAGGGCGTAGTTCGGTCTGTCCCCAATGCAGGGGGCCATTCTCCTTATCTTTGCACGTCCCGGAACACCTGTGAGTGAAAGAAACCACGAAGCCCGAGGGTCGAATGCACCTGGAGAGTGCTAGAGAACGCCGAAAACGTGTGTTTGGGCTGGGATCTTGCACAGAAAAGCGACCCAGCTTCAGGTTGCATATGTGTCTACTATGGCGGTTTACGGCCAACAGGCGGGGGGACCCCCTAAAAACCCACAAAATCGAATTTGGGACGTCATAGAAGGCTCTCCGGAGGCTTCTGAGGGCGTATTTGAACGCAGAATGATGTTTTAGGAAGGGTATGGGGCCTCAGTACCCGTCAGACCCTGGTGAACTATGCGGGGATTTTTCCGCCCAAACCCCCCCCCCCCCCTTTTGGCATCGTATTATTATAACAAGTGATCACTTGTTGCATCACTTGTTAGAAACATAGCTAGTTATGTCCCAAAAAACAGCTAACAAGTGCGTCATGGAGTGTGAGAGAGAGAGAGACTTGGAATAGAGTATCTATTTGGTATCGGAAAATAGGTGCGAGATCCGGCAAACCTTGCGAGCTAGCTTCGTTCAGCCGTGAGATCTGCGCTGTCAAGGAAAGGGCTCTAGCTCGTTCCGTCGGCCCAGGTTCTAGCACCTTCGCAGAGTGAACGGCGCGAAGAGTTGAGCACAAGAAAAACAAGACAACAAAGAAATGACGCGCAAGGTCTCTTCATGCACACGATTGTCACAGTGTGGTGGCTATATTTGCCAACTTCTACCGCACACCAATTATCGCACAAGATTATCGCCTATAATCGGCATGCGATAATATGCGATAATTCATAAGACTGCCTCTCGCTTCAGGCTTCCCGTGATGCAGTCTGCATCTGATTGCTACTACCCACACATTGTGTTCGTGTCGTTGTACATTTTAGCCGCTCACCCAATGGCACAGATGGTCGGACGGCTCTCGCGTGCGTGTGCCCAGTCCTGAGCTGTACCGCAGAGTACAGGACTTGGTGAGAGCGCGTGATCAGAGCTCTCCTGCGCTGGGCAGTCCCGCAACACCGGTTGAGAAGAGGTCAACGTCTCAGCGGCGGGCGCTAAAGCGTGCCCTCGAGGACGTCCCCCTGATGCGGCCCGCCCTCGCATGAGGAGCCTGTACACGACTGCAGGCATCAGGAGGGTCAACAACTCGAACACGGCCACGTACAGGGAGTGGCGTGCGAGCGAGGGCGTGCATCCATACCCGACGACGGTCCGGAGGCTTGAGAACTTCGGCGGATACCTGTAGGCATGAAAGATCGGTCGAATCGACGTGCTCGAAATCATGTTTGCGGAGGTGGCAGGGTTCGATCTGCAGCACCTTCTGGCGGTGTTGCTCATGCTGGAGAGCAAGGATGCCTTGTCCGTAAACAAGGCCGTCGCGAAGGTGGTTCCGGGTTTCGTGGTGCCGCCACCAGGTCCGAGGCCGAAGGAGGATGCATCGAGTAAGTCGTTTGGCGAGGCAACGACACAACAGCAGTTGCAGCAAATACTCATGCAACAACAGCGCCAGCAGGAAATGATGATGCAGAGGTTGCAACAGGTGCAGCAGGAGTTGCAAACGGTGAAGGCGCAAGCAGCTGCATGGCCGCCCGCTCCGCAGCAGCACTGGCCGGAGGAAAATGCCGACTCTTCTTGCGCTCCAGCGGGAGACGGGCTTCAGCCTCGCGGCCAGCCCGCGACTTCGAGTTCGACGAGGCCGGCATTTGCTGGCTACACGGAGGACGCAACAGACGTCCGAGAGTGGGAAGGAGCCATGGCAACGGACGTTGCCGGGCTTGTACAAGACCTCCGTCTCAAGTACCTGAACGGTACGGCGCTGGCCGGCAGCTTCGGGCGCTTGCGCGACTGGGTTGAGGGAGTCGCGCACGGTGGTGGCTGGACGTACAATTTGGAGATTGTACGTTTGGGCAACAACCTCCTGCAGGAGGTCAGGCTGCACCACTACTGGTGCACGAAACAACTGCCGCGCGCGGCGAGCTGGCTCAGACGTCGGACGACCCGATGGAGAGGGCAGCTGCCAAGGTCGAGTGTGCGCGGGCCAAGAAGTGGGAGTGCACGTCCGCGATTCGGCGGCAAAGGTAGCAAGAAAGGATACGCCGCGGCTCAGGGAAACGTGAGACCCGGGGGAAAGTGACTGGCCCTCCCCCGGGCCCGGTGGGAGGCGACACTCCCGCGTCTGCCAGTAAGGAACGGTCGGCCGCGACAGCTCGCCGGTGCCCGACCGGTGAACGTAAGTTTACCCGGAAGCGCGAAAACCAGCTTCACGCGCTTTCGAGGTTCTTTGGCATCCCCAGACCCGCAAACCCGCATACCCTAACCCGCAAACCTTCGCATACCCTAACCCGCAAACCCCGCAATACCCGCATACCGAGACCCGCAAACCCGCATACCCTAACCCGCAAACCCCGCAAACCCGCATACCCTAACCCGCAAACCCCGCAAACCCGCATACCCGAACCCGCCAACCCTAATACCCGCATACCGAGACCCGCAAACCCGCGTACCCTAACCCGCAAACCCGCCCTAACCCGCCGCACCCTAACCCGCAAACCCCGCAAACCCGCGTACCCTAACCCGCAAACCCGCGCAAACCCGCAAACCCCGCAAACCCGCAAACCCCGCAAACCCGCAAACCCGCCGTGCCGGAACTGTTTTGCAAATACACACAGCAGATCAAAGAAAGGGGGGCAAGGTGGAAAATGCAGATCAAACGGGAGTAGAATGTGCACACGCTTATCCGACTCTTGACTTACTATGCCGTGTTCTGAAAGCTGTCGAGGGGCCCCTCCATAGGTTCTCGCATGATTCGTTCGCCTTTGTAACACTATCCGTTTGTAGTACGCTTCGCAATTGTGTTCTTGCACTCTAGCCGAATGGCGGGTGGCGGATTTCCGCGCTCGTACCTTGTGTCTTTTTGAAACACTGCCACGGGGCTGGTGGCCCCCAAAAATGGAAAAAAAAAATTGCTCAACTTCATCAAAAATTACCGCAGTTTTTGTTCCAAAATTTTAAAATTCAAAAAACCCAATTTTTTTCCGGAATTTCTTTTTTGGCCATTTCCAAAAAGACACAAGGTTTTGACCCTGCATGGTACATCCGTTGTGGAACCTCTCGTTGTTTTTGGCATCATACACCCGAAATAGTCACTTTGTGGGCCCTATAATAGGCTACGAACTTCATGGTATTTTTACAAATGTGTGAGTGTATGTCATTTTGTATAGTACGTTGAAGTACATTCATTGTGGACCCCATATTCTCGCGATGCTGTGTTTGGCGTCAAAAACCCGTCTGAATTCACTTTTGATGGCTTTAATGAGGCTAAACACTCGAAATAGGCACTTTGGGGGGAATTTTTTTTGAAAGGGTCTCCCAACAAGAATTGTGGCATATGCGCGAAAAAACTGTTTTTTACAAATATATGCGCGAAAAAACTGTTTTTTACAAATATATGCGCGAAAAACTGTTTTTTTTACAAATATATGCGCGAAAAAACTAAAACTGACAAACATATGCACCGCGCATATATTTGTCAATTTTAGTTTTTTCGCGCATATATTTGTAAAAAAAACAGTTTTTTCGCGCATATATTTGTAAAAAAAAAAAAAAAAAAAAAACTGTTTTTCGCGCACTACAAATACGTTTTCTTTGCAACAACCTCCTATCACTGGAGGCTGGCATACCCAGACCCGCAAACCCGCATACCCTAACCCGCAAACCTTCGCATACCCTAACCCGCAAACCCCGCAAACCCGCATACCCGAACCCGCCAACCCTAATACCCGCATACCGAGACCCGCAAACCCGCATACCCTAACCGCACCCCGCAAACCCTAACCCGCAAACCCCGCAAACCCGCATACCCTAACCCGCAAACCCCGCAAACCCGCATACCCGAACCCGCCAACCCTAATACCCGCATACCGAGACCCGCAAACCCGCGTACCCTAACCCGCAAACCCGCCAACCCGCGTACCCTAACCCGCGCAAACCCGCGTACTCTAACCGCAAACCCGCCAACCCGCGCACCCTAACCCGCAAACCCCGCAACCCGCATACCCCCCGCAAACCCGCAAACCCGCCGTGCCGGAACTGTTTTGCAAATACACACAGCAGATCAAAGAAAGGGGGGCAAGGTGGAAAATGCAGATCAAACGGGAGTAGAATGTGCACACGCTTATCCGACTCTTGACTTACTATGCCGTGTTCTGAAAGCTGTCGAGGGGCCCCTCCATAGGTTCTCGCATGATTCGTTCGCCTTTGTAACACTATCCGTTTGTAGTACGCTTCGCAATTGTGTTCTTGCACTCTAGCCGAATGGCGGGTGGCGGATTTCCGCGCTCGTACCTTGTGTCTTTTTGAAACACTGCCACGGGGCTGGTGGCCCCCAAAAATGGAAAAAAAAAAATTGCTCAACTTCATCAAAAATTACCGCAGTTTTTGTTCCAAAATTTTAAAATTCAAAAAACCCAATTTTTTTCCGGAATTTCTTTTTTGGCCATTTCCAAAAAGACACAAGGTTTTGACCCTGCATGGTACATCCGTTGTGGAACCTCTCGTTGTTTTTGGCATCATACACCCGAAATAGTCACTTTGTGGGCCCTATAATAGGCTACGAACTTCATGGTATTTTTACAAATGTGTGAGTGTATGTCATTTTGTATAGTACGTTGAAGTACATTCATTGTGGACCCCATATTCTCGCGATGCTGTGTTTGGCGTCAAAAACCCGTCTGAATTCACTTTTGATGGCTTTAATGAGGCTAAACACTCGAAATAGGCACTTTGGGGGGAATTTTTTTTGAAAGGGTCTCCCAACAAGAATTGTGGCATATGCGCGAAAAAACTGTTTTTTACAAATATATGCGCGAAAAAACTGTTTTTTACAAATATATGCGCGAAAAACTGTTTTTTTTACAAATATATGCGCGAAAAAACTAAAACTGACAAACATATGCACCGCGCATATATTTGTCAATTTTAGTTTTTTCGCGCATATATTTGTAAAAAAAACAGTTTTTCGCGCATACGTTTCGTATGCGCACAGTTTTTTCGGCAGTTTATCGCGCATATATTTGTAAGTTTCCCAAAAAATTTGGTCAAAAAAAATCGGTCAAAATTTTTGGTCAAGACTTTGAGTCAAATTTTTTTGGTCAAAAAATTTGATCAAAAAAAATCGGTCAAAATTTTTGGTCAAAATTTTTGGTCAATTGTTAGCCAATCTGAGAAAAATCACACACGGAATTCGAACCCAGAAAACCCTTTGCCGTGCTGTGCCAGCTACTGGAGTGGCCACACCTATTTGCACACGTTCATCTTCGCTGCAGGTAGGGGTTTTCGGGCGGTTTGGGCGCGTTGGAAGGTTCCCAACCCACAAAGCTGTGTCGCAAATGTCTTCAGTCGGTGTCTTGGATGCAATCCTTCAGTTGGAGAAGTTTGTCAGCTCTGCGGATGATCTCATTCCGTTACTGACTTACGCCGCGCAGCACGACGTTGGGAATATTGTTGTTGGGCTGCAGGCTTCTCCCACCGTTCTAGTCAAAACCCTGCAGCGTATTGTGCAGCAACTGCCACCCTTGTCATGTACACCCTCTGTGCCCGGAACACCATCAACAGCGCTCTCGCAAAGTCTCCCACGTCCGTGACATCCGCACCGACCGTGCCAGCGCCCGCTCCAGATTCAACGGCACAAATGCCCCCTACGTCCGCGACATCCGCACCGACCGTGCCAGCACCCGCTCCAGATTCAACGGCACAAATGCCGTCTACGTCCGCGACATCCGCACCGACCGTAGCACCCGCTCCAGATTCAACGGCACAAATGCCCCCTACTTCCGCGACATCCGCACCGACCGTGCCAGCAGCTCCAGATTCAACGGCACAAATACCGTCTACGTCCGCGACATCCGCACCGACCGTGCCAGCACCTGCACCAGATTCTGCGGCATCTGCCCCGTCTGTTGCGCCTGGCGCCTCTGCCTCCAGCTTCCCTTGTATCGGAGACACTTATCCTCACAACAGCGATTTCTGTGACGCTGTGTTCAGGGCCACATTTGCAGCATCAAGCACAAACGTGTGCAAGAGAATGGATGCCAAGAGGACGCTGTTCCGGTGCAAGCAGAAACAGTCAAACGGCGGCTGCTGCCAGTTCAAATGCAACGCCTACAAGAGGGAAGACGGCCAACTCCGCGTATCGCAGAGCGTGGCCCACACCTGCTGCAACTTGCAACAGACGGAGAAAACGACGAGCCGATTTTCGGCACCGTGGCTTGCTCGGGAGGTGGGCGACCTCATGCAAACGAAGGTCGATCTGACGCCTGCTCAGATCCAGGCCTTCGTGAAGTCCCGCATGGGGATGGATATCACATACGCGGTAGCGTGGGATGCCAAGGAGAAAGCGCTGGATGAGACGAGGTTGCGCGCGGCGGCTGGTTTCGCAAGACTTCGCGGGTATTTCGAGCGTCTGGCTCAGCACGACCCAGACTGCATCTGGGATGTGCAAACGAAGGAGGTAGAAGGAGAGGAACGATTCAGGTCGTGCTTCGTGACCTTTGGTGCTTGCAGAGCCGCTATGCGTGTGGCTCTGCCCATTGTTTCTGTGGATGGAACGTTCCTTAAGGGAAGTCTCAAGGGGACTCTTCTTGTTGCTGTGGGAAAGGATGCGGACGGTGGACTGTTTCCTGTCGCCTTTTCACTGTGCTCTGGCGAGGACGAGGAGTCTTGGACTGCCTTCTTCACACAGTTGAAGCAGGCGATTCCATTCGATGTGGTCATGAGCGACCGCGATAAAGGTATCATTGCGGCTGCTAGTCGAGTGATACCGGAGAAAGCTTCCCTCTCGTGCACGGAGCATATCAAAAAAAACGTGAAGTCACACTTTGGTGCAGGGTCGTGCAGCAGTGTCTGGAAGGCTTCCAGGGCCCTGACGAAAGAGCAGTTCGAGGAAGAGATGCTCGCATTGGAAAAGCAGAAGAAGGGTAACGTCGCCCAGTACTTGACCAATATCCAGGGCTGCTTCAGCAGTGCGTTCATCGGAACGTGTCGCTTCTCACAGTTCACGAGCAACGATGCAGAGTCTCTGAATGCGGCGTTGTTGCCGATCCGGGAGTCTCCGAATGTAGTGATCTTGTTTGATCGCCTCCGGGTGTACACACAGGAGCTCTTTCACACGCGTAGGGGCATGTTGGCTAATGCATCAGCATCATCTTGCGTGCCATCGGTAGGCAAGATGTTGGGACGGTTGTTAGTGGAGGCTGCGCCAATGGTGGTGCGGCCTGCAGGTGACGGGAAGTATGAAGTAGTGCTCAAGCAGCAGCGGGAGGCAGTGGAGTTACGTGAAGACGACTTCACGTGCTCGTGTTTAGAGAGCAAGCTTGTGACCGCGTTACCCTGCGTTCACGTGGCGGCGGCGGCTCGGGCGGAAGAACGGAGCATCCTGGACGTCGTCCATCCGCGCTGGAAGATTCTGGCCTATCGGAAGACATACGCCGGAATCATCTCCCCGCTTCCTGGCTTGCTGGGAATTCGTGAAGACAGCCTCAAGCCCCCTGTCTTCAAGAAGTCGAAAGGCCGGCCGCAAAAGAAGCGACATCGATCGCATGGCGAAGACGAGAAAGTTCTCCCCGACCCCAAAAAACGGCTCGTTGTGTGCTCAAACTGTCTCCAGTGTGGACACAATCGAGCAACGTGCAAGCACCCAGCTGCACCCAGGGTTGAAAAGAAGGAAAAGGTGGAAAAGGTGGAGAAGGGGAAGAAGGGGGCGGGGGGAGACAACGGGGATAAAGTGGGTCCTGTGGACCGACAGGGTGACTGGTCAACATACCCCATGTACGTCCGCGAGGTTCTGGAGAAAACGAAGACTGACGCAATGGACGTCGAGCGGGACGGCAACTGCTTTTACTGGGCATTGCTGGAGTCGGAGTTTCCGTTTTTTGCGGCTTACAAGAGCTTGCATCTTGGGCATGCCAAGCTAAGGGCACACTTGTTTAGCCAGGTTCCTCCCCCCGAAATACACACAAGGCTCCGAGAGCAAGTGGAGCTAGGGGGGCCCACCTATGAGGCATGGACAGCAGCCGCCAAGCAAAACAAGGCATGGGCGGATGCAGAAACACTGCTACTGGCAGTGTGCATCTACCATGTTCGCTTCGTCTGCATCACCCTCCGCCTTTCCGGCGAAAAAACAGATTTTAGTATGACAACCACAGAACCACCACAGAAACCTGCGGCAGCAACTGTGTACCTGCTGCACGAGGATGGACACCACTTTTCAATTATTCGAGGGTGCCCTCCGAGTGCCCTCATGAGGAGGATCCCACTCAGCCGTCGGTACACGATAAAGCTGACAGAAGAGAAGTGAGCACATACTACTCTTCTCGTTTGACTAAAGACCGTCCCCACCCGGAGCGAGTCCAACCTTCTCCACGTCTTATCATCTCATCACTCGAAACAGTCGTATCATCTTATCATTGCTTGAATTTTTGGAGTCTGATACTCGAAACAGTCTAGATAGGGTCACCCACGTGTGTTTACGCCCGAAGGCTACATAAGAACCGACTTGAAAAATCGTCCACAAAGAGCTTGCCGCCGTTTGCGTTAAAGAGAGTGTCATCGAAAAGTACCCTGGTCTGAACTCTGCGAGCTATGTATCATGTTTCCCGGTTTCTCTTTCAGCACCCGTATGCTCGCAACATTTATGCCCGGTACTTCCAGTCTTTTAGCGTGTTGCACCCCTTGCTCCCACTACGGCCGTCCAGATGCCGCCGGGTTGCAGGAATCTGATAGTCCCTGTCACGAACACCGCCACGAACTCGCTGACGAAGAAGGTTGTTGGAGGTCAAGAGAGTTAACAACGCAATGGTTGCCAAAGTGTTGCGCCGCAAGTCGGCAGTCGCAAATCGGCAGAAAGGGGGTCCAAGTAAACGAGACCTAGGCAAAGTTGAAATGGGATGAGATTAGACGCTACCCCAGAATCACCTTGACTCCCCCAAACGTATCCCACACATTGAAGCTTAAAACTTGCAACTTGAAACTTGAAATTGGAAACTTGAGTTCGAATCCAAATCACACAGTTGTCACAGTCAATGGCCGGGTAAATGGTTCGAATCCCGCCATGGGTGTGTTCTCAGGGATTGGAGTCTAACTGTAGACCAAAAAAATTGACCAAAATTTCGACCAAAATTTTGACCAAAATTTTTACCAAAATTTTGACCAAAATTTTGACCAAAATTTTGACCAAAAAAAATCGACCAAAAAAACGACCAAAAATTTGACCAAAAATTTGACCAAAAATTCGACCAAAAATTTGACCAAAAAATCGACCAAAATTTCGGCCAAAATTTTGCCAACTCAGAAAAATGACCAAAAATTTGCAAAATGTGGCTCGAAGCTAATAAAAAAGTTTTTTGTGGCTATAAGCTAAATAAAAAGTTTCAGGCCCTCCTGGCTATAAGCTAAATAAAAAGTTTTTTGTGGCTATAAGCTAAATAAAAAGTTTCTTGGTGGCTATAAGCTAATTATCCCTAATTTCTAATAATCTAATAATCGCCTGCAGAGAGTCCCCAGGAAGTGGGAGGATCAGGGAAAGACTACTCAGTCGGGCTAGGGTCTTGGCAATGAAGCCGCGAAAATGGAGGGAACCCAGAAATCAAAGTAGCTACGGCCCAAATCTCAAAACATCACCGATTTAGCTCTCGGTGAAAATATCAGATTCAGCTTTCGGTGAAGATCTGCAGATTGTTCCTTCCATCTCACATTTTGCACTCAGCCCAAAACTCTCATGCGAGTTCAAAATCTGCGAGTTCGTGAGCGCAAACCCGGCGCCCGCCCAGAAAACATCACGGTCCCGGACGATGCTCAATGGCGACAAACGCAAAGAAGAAGAGACACGAAAACAACACCAGAATCCATGCCAGGCAAGAGACTGGGTGGCCTGGCAGTGCAAGCCAAGCGGTGATGCCAAGGTGCTTTTAGGCAATGATATTGTATTAGTGTCGCCCCATAGTGCACTTAATCACCGCACGTCCCAGCGCTTCATCAAAGCGGTTGTGGGCAAGCCGTGGTGAAAAGGCAGGACGTGACAATGGTGCTTGCAGAAGACAGCCCGAAGAACTGGCAGAAGATTCCAAGGAGGCCGTACATTCTGTGTGCAGATGAAAGTGAAATGACACCGGGATCTTATTGTCTGCTTCGGTCGGGTTCCAGCGAATGCCGAAACGCACCACGCACATCATCAAAGACCACATGCAACGGACTGTATGCCCAGCGAGCGGGATTCGTGCTCAAAAGAAGGTTTCCCAGATGAAGTTAAACCCCCATTCTGCCCTAAGAATACGGGTTCTGGCGGGTAGAGGTCGCATACCCCACATGCCACATCATCGTCCTCTGCCGGGATCTTGCCTCAAACCTCTCCTACCTCTTTTGGCATCCTTCCATTTCGACTTAGCAACTAACGGAATTGCGAACGGGATGAAAGGAACAGCTTGGACGCACCAACACCCACTGTGACGATCACCTTCCACTCCTAGGGGCACTTTTGCTGTGAGAATGCATGGGAAAGTCAGGTAATAATGGATTATTACCTGGTAATAATATCTAACAATAGGTAATAACTTCTAATAATCAGGTAATAATATCTAATAATTTCAGGAACCAGGTAATAATATCTAATAATTTCTAATAAAATCTAATAATTTGGGGCGGATTTCGGAAATCTAATAATAGGTAATAATCGTGGCGGTTTTGGGGGGGCGCCAGGTTTATTTCCGGCCAACATTTTTTCCAACCAACATTTTTTTGGTAAAAGCAAGTTGTACTTAGCAGATTTCATGCTACACCTAGTCAGGCAGGGCCTTCACCGGAAGCTGTTCTCCCGCGCTACAGGGATAGCGCAAGGGTTTGCTGGGATCGCCGACGGCTTAGATGTATCCACGGGCCGTCATGATCGCCATCACCGACGACTTCTTAGCCTCCCAGGGCCATCCCAAGCCACCCAAAAGCACGTCCAAGTGGAGCTTTGGTCTTGGAGAGTAAGAGCGGGAATCCGGTTGAGGAGCCACGTCGTTGCCGACTTACCGTGATGATGCTCATGGTCGACTCGAGTTTCGTCGGCTCTGCCGCCTTTTGCCACGGTGGAAGGACCCACCAGCGACTGTGCCCGGCCTCGCTCCCGCGAGCGATTGCGTTGATCGATCAAAAAATATTGCATGCCTAATACTCTCCAGGGAAAAGACTTTCGAAAAGGGGTACTTTGGACCTACGGAAGTGGCCGGGAACGGCTGCAGGATGCCCCGCTTCCCCGCGGTCCCGCGGAGGGCATCCCTAAACGAGGCATGGACGGGAAACGGGCACAAGAGGCGTTCCCCCTTGGCCATGAGTTTCAGAAGGGAAAAGACCTCAACAGGGCAGTACAGAATTGACTCTGGCACGCTGTCGGGTCACGACGCAAAAACCTTCCATATCTCTTACCTTAAACTTACGTTTGTCAGCATAATCGTCCTCACCAAACCTCTTCTTCCAAGCTGCCCTTAGTGCCGCAGGGTATCTGCAATCCCAAACGTCCGACGTCGGAAGAGGCGATTGCGACATTTGAAAAGAAATTCCTACCCGGCCAACCGATATATTCCTGGAGAGCGTTCGGTTGCCTTTTGTGGAATTCCGACGATGGAGCGCAAGACGGGAGTAGAAGCCTCCGAGGCCTCCCGGACGATACGACCCTTCTGACACTGGAGAGGCTTCCGATGTGGGCACTTCCGGTGCGTGTGCCCAGTCCTGAGCTGTACCGCAGAGTACAGGACTTGGTGAGAGCGCGTGATCAGAGCTCTCCTGCGCTGGGCAGTCCCGCAACACCGGTTGAGAAGAGGTCAACGTCTCAGCGGCGGGCGCTAAAGCGTGCCCTCGAGGACGTCCCCCTGATGCGGCCCGCCCTCGCATGAGGAGCCTGTACACGACTGCAGGCACCAGGAGGGTCAACAACTCGAACACGGCCACGTACAGGGAGTGGCGTGCGAGCGAGGGCGTGCATCCATACCCGACGACGGTCCGGAGGCTTGAGAACTTCGGCGGATACCTGTAGGCATGAAAGATCGGTCGAATCGACGTGCTCGAAATCATGTTTGCGGAGGTGGCAGGGTTCGATCTGCAGCACCTTCTGGCGGTGTTGCTCATGCTGGAGAGCAAGGATGCCTTGTCCGTAAACAAGGCCGTCGCGAAGGTGGTTCCGGGTTTCGTGGTGCCGCCACCAGGTCCGAGGCCGAAGGAGGATGCATCGAGTAAGTCGTTTGGCGAGGCAACGACACAACAGCAGTTGCAGCAAATACTCATGCAACAACAGCGCCAGCAGGAAATGATGATGCAGAGGTTGCAACAGGTGCAGCAGGAGTTGCAAACGGTGAAGGCGCAAGCAGCTGCATGGCCGCCCGCTCCGCAGCAGCACTGGCCGGAGGAAAAATGCCGACTCTTCTTGCGCTCCAGCGGGAGACGGGCTTCAGCCTCGCGGCCAGCCCGCGACTTCGAGTTCGACGAGGCCGGCATTTGCTGGCTACACGGAGGACGCAACAGACGTCCGAGAGTGGGAAGGAGCCATGGCAACGGACGTTGCCGGGCTTGTACAAGACCTCCGTCTCAAGTACCTGAACGGTACGGCGCTGGCCGGCAGCTTCGGGCGCTTGCGCGACTGGGTTGAGGGAGTCGCGCACGGTGGTGGCTGGACGTACAATTTGGAGATTGTACGTTTGGGCAACAACCTCCTGCAGGAGGTCAGGCTGCACCACTACTGGTGCACGAAACAACTGCCGCGCGCGGCGAGCTGGCTCAGACGTCGGACGACCCGATGGAGAGGGCAGCTGCCAAGGTCGAGTGTGCGCGGGCCAAGAAGTGGGAGTGCACGTCCGCGATTCGGCGGCAAAGGTAGCAAGAAAGGATACGCCGCGGCTCAGGGAAACGTGAGACCCGGGGGAAAGTGACTGGCCCTCCCCCGGGCCCGGTGGGAGGCGACACTCCCGCATCTGCCAGTAAGGAACGGTCGGCCGCGACAGCTCGCCGGTGCCCGACCGGTGAACGTAAGTTTACCCGGAAGCGCGAAAACCAGCTTCACGCGCTTTCGAGGTTCAACGCCCGTGCTCGGAAGTCGGCCAACAGCAATCGGACGGGCGATGTTTGACCTGATCGCCAGCAGGGTTGGAACCACGGTGCCGCGTGGGGTGCAGGCGAAGCACCGGGAACGGCGGGTTTCGTCCGAGGAGGCGATGCAACGCCTGCGCCATTTTGTTGGCAAGGCATGGGCGGATTCGACAGTGCAGGACCGCCAGAATTTGTGGCACCGCTTCCAGGCATGGCCGGATATGCAGGGATTGCCGGCGGATCCGGATACAGCAACCCAATTTGTCGTGGCGACAGTGGCATGTTTGTGAGAATTAGTAAATATAGTGGGCAACTTTGTAAAAAGTAGTAAAATATATGGGACTCCCGCAAAGGCTGGTTGAATGGGCGTGCGGACTTTTAACCTTATTTCGTCGCCTGTTCTCTTCGACCGTTGGGCTAGCTTAAGAGCCACATCCATCACACTTGGGAAAACGTAGAGCTCTTTTGTGGAGCCCTCCGTTCTTCGGTGGCATGGGCATGCTGGCGTATACCCGCCTCCTTTCAGCGGTCTTTGGCCACCTTGGGGTGGATGCCCGGCCCCTCCTATCGTTGGCCACGGTCCTCCGTGGTTCAGGAGGCAATATTCCCCTGGAGCAAGCCCTATCAGTGCCGAGGGAGGTGTTGTTAGCTTGGGCATTCCGACAGACTCCTCGCGTGCGTGCGGCAGTTTTGATCGCGTGGAAGACGGCTTCGCGGTGGGGCGACGTTCAAAATCTCTCCCGTGCGTGTTTTCCTCTCATCTCGAACACGGAGATTAGTGGTCGACTGGAACACGCTGCCGAAGGGCCGTCGGGGCAACCCGTTCTGCAGAAGCAAGGTAGTTGCGATCCGGGGACCGCTGACCCGGGAGATCGCGGAGTTGCTGCGGGGCCTCGGGAACTTTCAACAGTTGTGCCCCCTCTCGACGGATCAGTTCAGCAGACTGCTCGGAGCGGACAACGCGACGAAGCTGTACTCCGCGCACAGCGTGAAGAGGGGCGCCATCGACCACTTGATGAACATGAAGGCTGCGGGAGCTCCGTTCGCGCTGCAGTTGATTTCGCGCCTGGCGAAGCACACGAACGACGCCGATCCGACCGTGGCCAACATGACGGTCAGGTACACGTCGGATCCGGTGGCGCTGGCGCGGGTTCTTCAGACCGGGGACGTGACAAGGTACCTCTGAGGAGGAGG
>JAPJBO010002021.1:0-22718 GCA_030068145.1 Diplonema papillatum
TACCAGGCGACCCTTGTGCACTAGCTTCTAGAATCTAATACGAGGAATCCAACCGACCATGACTCCTCCCCTGTAGCAAAACGCTAACATGAGAGAGAAGAGGCAGCACTGCGAGCACGAAACACACCGACGTTCTGCTAGCTGCTGTCACAGACTATGTGGAAAGATCCCTAAACACTACAGAGGAATGCCGGGGCACCATCACCATCACCACCAAGCGCCCCCTCCCACGACGGGACCTCGTGTTCTCTTTGCCAGCTACGGAGGATCTGATGTGACCCACAGTGTGCAGGGTATGTACAACAGCCATCGCGGCAAGTTGTCGATTGCAGGTGGGCAGTACGTGACTCATTTCAGCGACCCGTTCCCCGGGCAGCTGAAGGACTTCGTGGTGATGACGGTAGACAACGGCAACAACAGCCAGGTGCACGTTGCCGCCGAAAATTCGCCGACTCACATTGATGGATCGGCAGCGCAGCACTCGACACCTCACCACGGGCCGCCGCCGCACGCCAGCGAGATCATCCAAGCTAATTACGGAGGAGCTGACGTGACAGCAAAGTGCAAAGAGCTGTTCAACCGCAGACATGGCCTTCGGTTCGAACGTAGTATGAACGACACATTCGGAGACACGCTTCCGGGCGTTTCCAAGCGATTGGCCATCATCTACATGACGAAGAGTGGTAACATCCCGCACCGTGCATGCGCCCACTACGGTGAAAGCGACAAGCCGCACATCCCGCACCAAAACTGAACATGTGAATCATGAGGTCAAAGTCCCTCTCTCTGTCTGAAAACGATTGCTGGTCATCAGGTCGTAACGTAAGCCCCCCAGGAAAAAGTTTTTGTCTGAATCGAATCAGACGCAGGAGCCGCGTGTGTTGTGATACACCCGCGTCATGATCATGCTTTTCGCCAGCACTTTTTTTCATGACTCGTTCTTGTAGTTCTCTGTTTTTTATCTCCTTTCGCATGGGTCTAGATGACGTGTCGTTGGCGAGATAGTGTCCTGCAGACGAACGTGTTCATCTGGCCAGCTAACCCCTTTTCACTCTTTTTCAGCCCCCTGTTCAAAGGCAAAGCGCAAGTAGCCGCCGGAGCGAGTTCTGTCCCGTTCGAAAGTGGTGCTTGTGTATGTTTTATTTTATGGCCGAACACCAAGTGCACGTGTGCTGCGACAGATCATCCTACGATGGTGTGTTGTCAGTACACTGCACGTGGAGTCGTTCAGACATCCAGTCGCAGTAAACGATCGTGCACGATGTCTTCATGCGTACACCACCGTTGCGCAAATCGCCGAAAAAGCTAAGCCGACTCACCGCCACTTAGTTTAAACAAAACCTCTCTCTCTCTCTCCAGCTCTTTTTTCGTGTCTAGCATGCAATGTGTGTAAGAACAAAACCCGATCGATGACAGCGTACTACTATCTTCACTCCCGTTGGTTGAACAAAGCAGGATTGAAGGTAGTTCACGAACAAAGGAAGCGCCAGATCCGTTTTTTTTTTTTTTTTGAATGCACACCTGCTTTGTTAGGCTCGAGGCCGCCAGTTCTCGAACGCAAGTAATCCAAATCTCAAAGAGGAAATGTGATGTAGGCCACGAGAATCTGCCGGAGCTGCCAGTCGAAAGACACCCCCACGTGATCGTCGGAAACACAAACCGCCAACCAAACAACTTCCGCCGTAGGGTAAACCTGCCTAAAGAAATCAACCGCCTTCGGGTGGGCTAGTCTGGCACTTGCTGTCGTCGTCGGGGGGGGAAAAGCTCCCTCACAGGCAACTGACTGGGCGAGTTTCGCCGGAAATACAAAACGTTGCCGACTCCAACCGGCTCTCCTGCTTTCCTTCCCGCCCTCGTTCCACGTATACCACCTGCCCTCCCGATCCCCTTTCCAGCTCACGCCTCTTTTTTGTCCTGCCTCACTCGAACGTGTGCGTCAAACGGTGGTGGCGCGCCTGGAAGTCCTGGGTCCGAGAACGCATTGCGTGCCTGGTGTGATGAAATTGGATGGTGTTCGATCAATGGATCTTGCGAGGGCGACTGATGATGATCTCCAGAATTGTCCAGGCTCGCGAAGTTCAAACTTCGACCTGTTTTGTTAAACCAATCCATGCCGTTGATGGTTTGCTTTAGCAAAAACAGGTCGTTCACGCGGTTCGCTGGCCAGCAACGAAACCGAGAGGCTTCAACCTCCTATCGGTTGGGTCAGCGGCTACTCGTCAGCGATCGGAAGCAGCGGGCGACCGGCAGACGGTGTCTGGTACGCTCCGAAACAATCCAAGCAGTCAACAGAAGGCGGAGTAGTTTCATGAGTGCAAAAGCCTGGGATTCGGTACCGTACGAAGTCGAAGTTGCCTCGATAGTAAAAGATGCACTCGGCGCGAGTGCATCCCCCATCTAGGCGCGAAAATAGGAAGAGAGCAATTTGTGGGAATTTTCACTCAGCGGCTCTGAAAGAACGGATCAATCGAAGAAACCGCGCCTTAGTGGAAAGGCTCTCTGCTGCTCAGAAGTGTGGCTGGAAGCGACGTGCTAGGGTGTAGTGAACCAGTTGGAGCTTTTCATCCAAATCACACATCACCGTGCCAGCTACAAGGAAGCCGCACTCCAGAGGACGTAGGAGGGTAGGGGTGGGTGTGGGGGGTGTCCAGTGTCCAGTGCCCGCGTCAATGTGATGTCTTCCTCGCTGGAGGATATTGCCTTACCTGCGGGCCGCGTCTTCAGAGCACGCCGCGCGATGCTCTGAAGACGCGGCCCGAGCCGTGCGCAGGAAGGCACCGCCTCCTTCCGGGTCGACTGCGTGGCGGACGCCGCCGTGCGTGTTCCAACTCCTCGCGAACCCCGAGCGGCGCACGACGCAGCTGACCCTCGAATCCCTGCTCCAAATCACACATCACCGTGCCAGCTACAAGGAAATCGCACTCCAGGAAAGCAGTGGAGGACGTTGGAGGGTAGGGGTGGGTGTGGGGGGGTGTCCAGTCCAGTGACCAGTGCCCGCGTCAATGCGATGTCTTCGCCGCTGGAGGACTGCCTTACCTGCGGGACTGCGCCGGGCGCCGAAGCGGCGGCGGTGACGACGCTGTTCCGGGCGCTGTGGCTGGACGGCGCAGCGACGCGGGCGCAGCTGCTGCTCGAGGCGGAAGGCAAATTGGTGGCGAAGGTCGCGGCGAGGCTGGTCGTCATCATCGCAGAGCACGACGAAAGGCCGGGCGCAGAGCACCCCGCGCGATGCTCTGAAGACGCGGCCCGCGCCGTGCAGGAAGGCACCGCCTCCTTCCGGGTCGACTGCGTGGCGGACGCTGCCGCGATGTGCGTGTTCCAACTCCTCGCGAACCCCGAGCGGCGCACGACGCAGCTGACCCTCGAATCCCTGCTGACGGCGCCCCCCGGCGGCGTCGACGCAGACGTGCTCTTCCGCAACACGGCGCACCGCCGGGGCAAGCGGGCGGCGCAGGCGGCGCGCACCGTCGCGGCTCTGCTGACGTCGGCCCGCCGGACGCTGCCGGCGGCCCGCCGAGCGGCGCGGCCGCTGGGTTTGCCCGACGGCGGGCTCGCTCGGAGCCTGGCGGCGGCGCCCGCCGCCGGGAGGACCGCCCTGCTGCGGGCGTGCGCGCGCGCGTCCAACACGCTGGCGTGCGCCGCGTTCGTCAAGCAGCCCGACGTCAGGACCATGGCCGCCATCCTCGGGGCCCGGGCGCGGCGGCTGGACGACGCCAGAAGCGAGGGGCGGCTGCCAGGCGACTCGAAGGACGCCACGTCAGTATCGGACAGTTCCAAAGATGCCACGTCAGTGTCGGCCAGTCACAAAGATGCCACGTCAGTAACCGAAGGTCGCAAGGACGCCACATTAGTGTCGGACAGTCACAAAGATGCCACATCAGTATCGGGTAAGGATGCCACGTCACTATCAGACAGTCACAAGGATGCCACGTCAGTATCGGACAGTTCCAAAGATGCCACGTCAGTGTCGGCCAGTCACAAAGATGCCACGTCAGTAACCGAAGGTCGCAAGGACGCCACGTCAGTATCGGACAGTCACAAAGATGCCACATCAGTATCGGGCAAGGATGCCACGTCACTATCGGACAGTCAAAAATATGCCACATTACTATCGGATAGTCATGCCGTCAATACGGTGGATGAGGTGCGGCAGACGGGCTCGGCTTCGGTTGAGAATGATCTCGACGCCGAAGATGCGCACGTGGCGTTCCGAGCCACGGTCAACTGGATGCAGGGGGCTCTGCACCCGTTGTATGAACGAACGAGGCCGATGGTGGAAGAAGCTGTCGTGGATGGGCTGCTGGCGTACTGCAACGCGCACGCGTTTGGGTCGACTGAAGGCAAGGCGCCGCTGCTGCGTCACGAGTGCATGGACCTGCTTAAAGAACTCGCCTCGCGGCCGCAGTTCCTGCCAAAGGTGGCTGCTGGTGTGGACATAGCAGGGCTGTGCCGGCTTGCAGTGCGCGGCACGCCTGACAGTCCCCTGCCAGTGTCGTCGTCGTCGCCGCACGACTACGACGAAGCTGCAGAAAATGCCCCGCTTGTCGACAAAGGGCAAGACTCTCCAAAAGGAGGCGGAGCCACGGGTGATCCTCTCAGCCCAGCAAAAGCTGGCAGCGGTGGATTTGTGTTGGCACAGCGAATGGCAGATTCGAAGTGTGCCGCGGGCGATACTTCCGCCGCGCCGGGGCTCGCAGAGGACGCGTGGTCCCTGCTCGCGTTGATCAGCGCCGGCGGCGCCAGCGCCCCGTGCCACCTGCTGCTGTTGCCGGAGAACGGGCTCCTTGGGGCCGCGGCGGCCGCCCTCCGATCCGTCACTCCCGCCACAATCACCCCCACCACAAACACCACTGCCGCTACCACAATCACCCCCACCACAAGCACCCCCGCCGCCACCAAAATCACCCCCAATACCCCCAACACAATCACCACAAACACCACCGCCGCCACCACAATCACCCCCAATACATCCACCGATAACCCCAACACAATCACCACAAACACCACCGCCGCCACCACAATCACCCCCAACACAACCACCACCGCCGCCGCCGCAATCACTTCTGCCCCCACCACAGCCACCAACCCCACCGCGCCGCCCAGCCCCGGCGCGCTGGCGGTGGCGCTGCACGCGGTTTCGACCGCCGCGAACGTGGCCCTCGCGGGCCCGGCGTTCGCGTGCGCGGTCGGCGGGTCGGCCGCGTTTTGCGGCGACTTCCTCGCTTTTTTCGACGGGCTGCCCGCCGCCTCCCGTCTGCCGCCCCGCCCCGACGGCGACGGACCCGGCATGGAGCTCGGACTGCTCGTCAGCGGCAGCCGACTGGCTGCAGCCCTGCTGCCACTGTTCGACGAGGAGCCCGTCGCCGGAAGGTGGCTGGCCTCCGTCGTCGGCAAGCTGTGCCAGTCCATCGATGCGCTGTTCGTTCTGTACGGCACTGCGCCGGCGGCGGCTGCGTGCGAGCCGTGCGGGACCCCGCGGGCAGTGCGGCACGGGCAGGCCGTCGCCGCCGCGGTAGACGGGCACACGACCGTCGTGGGGCTGCTCCTGCGCGGCGCGGCCCTCGCGCTCGACGAAGAAGCCGACGCGGGCCGGCCTGGCGCCGCGGCGGCGGCGCTGAACCGCCTCTTCTGGGCGGCGGCCGCCGGCGGCGGACCGGCCGGCGAAGAAGCCTTGCCGGCACGAAATCTCGGGGTTTGCACTCGCGGCCAGCAGCTGGGATGCGACGGGCGTCGCGCAGAAGGTGGATCCAGCAATGCCGAAGACGAACCAAGAGTTTCAGACGATGGAACAGGAAATGCAGAAGACGGGACAAGCACAAAAGGTGGTACAAGGAATACAGAAGACGGATCAAAATATGCAGAAGACGGATCAATGCATACAGAATATTGTCCAATAAACACAAAAGACAGATCAAGAAATGCAAAAACCGGGTCAAGATCCGCAGCAGACGGGTCAAGAAATGAAGAAGGCGGTCCCGAACGGAATGTAGCTGCGCACGGCGCGACCGAGGACGCGGCGGCAGACCCTGCGACGAGCATGGGCCGGCGCCTCTTCGTCCGCCTCTCGGCGCTTCTCGCGACGGCCTGGCTGCGGGAGCGCACCGCCGCGCAAGAAGCCGCGCTGTCGATGCTGAGCCAGCACGCCGGTCGCATCACGCCCGCCATGGCCCGCATTCTGTTCGCGAAGCCCGACCCGGACAGCGAGCCGATTGACGAGGCGTGGGAGATGGCAGACTCGGCCACCGGGCCGGACACGCTCAAGCTCGACGAAGCGCCGCCTCCGAAAAACCACCGCGCGCACGCAGTCGGACGGACCACGCCAGAACCGAGGCCTGTCGGCGACGCGGGCAGCGCGGCACTTGAAACCGAGAACCTCGGTGCGGAAGGGTCGCCGGCGGCTGCGCGGATCCGAGCGGCACCCGAAGGCACCGTGCGCGGCGGGGATGAAGAGAGGAGAGTTGGTGGCGACAGACCGGTGACTTCGCCAGAGGCGAAGTCACCCGGTTCAGCGCCCGGGGGGACCAAGCAGTGCTGCTCAGCCGGAGGGAGCAGACGCCACGGCGAGGTTGCTTCGGGCGCCCAAGCTGCCGCGGGATCGCCGCTGGTGAATCCACCAGGTGGAGCCGGGGGTGGTTTGACGCCGGAGGCGAAGGCTGCGGTGGCGCGGCGGGCGGGCGGCGAGGCCGCGATGCGCGCGCACTGCGCGAACTACCTGTCGTTCGACGGCGGCGGCGGCCCGCGGCTGCTGCTCGCGGCGTGCGGGCGGGGCCTGCCGCTGCTCGACGTCGCGGACCGGTTTTCGAGCCTCGCCTTCTTCCTGCCGCGGGTCCTCGACTTCTCCTGCGTGCTCGCGTCCCAGCGCCGGGGCCCCTCCCTGGTGCCGTCCATTGCCCGCTGCATCTCGCAGCTGACCCACGCGGCCGACCCCTACACCCTCACCTTCGTGTACTGCTGCTGCGGGGAATCGACCGGGTTCGACGTGTTCGGGGTCCTCGGCCTGCGCGAGCTCCCGCCGGCGGCCGGCGCCCCGGCGGCGCCCGCGTTCGACGGCATGGGGAGGGCCAAGAAGGGCGCGGCGCGGGCCGAGCCGGAGCAGCCGTCGTTTTCCGCGTTCGCCTGCCCGGCGGCGCTGGCGGCGCTGGCAGACCTCGCGGCCGGGCTGCCGACGGCGGCGCGCGCAGTGGCGGAGCACGCGGAGCTGCCAGGCCTCCTCGGCGAGGCGGCGCGGCTGGTGGCCGAGGAGCCGGGGTCCGAGGCGTGTGTGGCGGCCGTCCGGTTGCTGGCTGCGCTGGCGCTGTTCTGCCCGGCGGTGGCCCGGCTGGTGCTCGGGCACGGCGCGCTGCGGCCGGTGGTTGCCCAGATCGCGGGCGGCGGCATCCGCCCAGCCTGGAGCGGGCCGCTGCGCTCGGCGCTCGCGTCGCTCGCTGCGAACGCGATGGTCCACCAACGGCGCAGCGGCAACGACAACGACGTCGCCTCCGATCACGTCCTGCGACTAGCAGACGCCTTCGAGCGTGAGGCGCGGAACTTCGGTACCTTTTTCTATCCGATGCACCCCTTTTCCGCTTTCCTTTTCCATTCCTTTTTGCAGGAAATTCGATGCCAGCATCAATCATGCATGCGACAGAGCTCTGTTTTTAACATTACCCCAAGGGTTTCTCTCCCTCCCCATCCTTCAACGACCCCCATCAATTATTTGGCCTGACCACGTACACGTGTACAGGCACTGAAAATCGGGAGGGAAAGCCCTCGAGTTACACCGTTAAGGAGGCGATACGACGGACGCAGGGCCAGCCCCTCATGGCTTCATCCCCAACAACAACAGAAGGAGCCTTGCACAAGAAGCTTGCCAGTGGTATCCATTTTCAAGCAACCCCCCCCCCCTACGACAGAGCGGTATTCAAAGGAGTTCGGCGCAGTTTTCGAGGCAGCACGCGAAAGCGCCGGCCGAAGGGCAGCGTCGGCGCTCGCGAAACAGGAGCAGCAGGCGGTCTTCGACCGCGTGAAGGCCCGCACGAAGCCGGAGAGCCCGGCTTCGCCGTTCACAGAGGCCGCGCAGCAAAAGAACGACGAAGGCAGAAAGTGGCGGCAAATCAGGCAGCGCGTCGAGGGCGTCGTCTCCGACCCGGACCCGAACCGCTGCGCCTTCTGCGCCAAGAGGAGACCGCCCGACGCGGAGCCGTTCAAAAAGTGCCGAAAGTGTGTCTTTTCTGTGTGAGCAATGCACAAGCCGGTGTTCGCCGGGTGTGCCATGTCCATGAGCACTCCGTGCAATGTGGCCTTTACAAGTGAAGACTTTCGGCCACTAACGTGGTCAATTTTACGTGATGCAACCCTCGTCAGTTGCAACTGTTGTCGGGAAGCTACTGACCAGGTTCGTACTCCGGAAACGAATTGCAATCGTCGCTTTCCTGTTTGTGCCATTCGCTGCGTATCAAGTTCAAAATACTACGACCACTCCGCGCTGGACGAAACAATGCATTTCACATCCCAGGTGCAAAATGGTGTCATACTGCTCCGCAACGTGCCGAGACTTGCACTGGACCTCGCAAACGGCACGAAGACATGCGACGTGTTGTTCGAAGCTGGACGTCCTCCGTCAGACCACTCGTCGACGTGTTTTCATTCGATACGCTGAGCTCTGTATCTTGCTGGCCTGCTTGGCCTACGCCTTCTTGCTCATCTTCTGGTTCAATTGATCCCGGGAACATCACGGCAAAGCAATATGAGGGCAACCCCAAAGTCTCCGTTTAAAGTTGCTGGCAAGCTTCTGTCGAAAACATTCTGGGGCTCTCGCCCGTTTGGTCCGTCAAAGGCGCTTTACCCGTCAGTCCTGCTCACCATGTGTGCAAAGTGCAATTTTACGATGTATGCCGGCTCGCACCAGTTAGATGGTCCTTTCGCTTGCGACCCGTTCAATGTTGGCCGTCCCCCCCTTCCTTTTCTACACTCTTCTCTCGCCTTCCGCTCCCAATCGTCGATGGCTCGGCCGTCCCCTTGGACCAAACTAGCAGCTCTGCAACTCAACTCTGTTCCTGCATTTACCGAAGGTTCTCTCACAGCGCCGAACTGCCCGGCGTGCACTATCACAGGGCATCTGTTGGAAATGGTTCGGGCGTAGACGGGCATTCATGGTCAGCAGTGTTCTCGAACTCTCAAGAAAACAGTGTAAAGACCAACCCCAGTAGCTGGTGTTAAGAGGTGCCAAAGTACCCCAAAAGCGGGTGTGCTACAACCAAACGCGAGTGAATGTACACCCGCAATGCGGGTGTGGCACCTGTGTTAACACCAGCGTTAGGTCTATCTTCTGGATGCACCTTCTGAATGCTGCAGGTAGTCAAACATCCTTTCAACAAGATGAAGGCTCTATCGCGGGCCTGTCGACTGCAGACTTCCTGACCCCAGACCCCAGAAAAAGTCCACGGGTCCACCCGAGTTATTGTGCGCTCAGCCCGCGTTGGCGCCGTTGGGGGCTCATGGGTGTGTCTTTCACCCAGCCCGCCGCACTGTTGGAGCCCACTGGTCGGGGGTGTACTGCATTCCAGAGCAATCTGGCTGAAAGCACACGGCGGGACGCGTGAAGTCTCGGTGCTGGATGGCTGCTGCTGGTGCAAAAAGTTCGTTGGCTCCGTTGCTTCAGTCGGCTCGCGCGAAAAGATGGAGACCCCCCAGCATGGGTCGAAATAAGCGGACGCCGAACGCCACCCCCAATTATAGGTGTTCCTCCGGTGGCGGGCGCAGCGGCGATTTTTTTTTTTTTTTGCGAGCGGGGTTTGGGGCCAGGACCTTATGCAGCCCGTTTTTCCCTTCAGAATAGACACCAAACCCGTTTTCTCTGGCGAGTCTTAATACAGGGGGGGGGTCCGGGGGGCACCGCTCCCCGGGACGGTACGGTACTTTGAGCCTCAGCTGCCCCCCTCCCCCCCGTACAATTTCCCGAGGTGGGACAATTTTCTAATGCTGGGTTTCGAATCGGAAAACCTATTTGGACAATTTCCCGAGGTGGGACAATTTTCCAATGCTGGGTTTCTAGATCGGAAAGCCTACTTGGACAGTTTCCCGAGGTGGGACAATTTTCTAATGCTGGGTTTCGAGGTCGGAAAACCTATTTGGACAATTTCCCGAGGTGGGACAATTTTCCAATGCTGGGTTTCGAACGCACAGACGCAGCATCGGCAGTCGAAGTATCACGTTGAAGCGATTAGCTTCTTAGAAGCTATGCAAACCAAAAAAGAGGCTGGCGGAGATGACCGACCGATGCTACGGCACGGTGAGGAGGCGCGGTTCTCGGCTGGGATCTCTGCGCCGTAGGCATGTGAGGCAAACGGCGGTGAGGAGGACAATGCTCTCTTCAATCTGCACAGCAGGTTATATGTGGGCACAAAGACAGGTCTCAGCTACGAGAACGCCTTGCACCAGCTTCAAGGTGAGGCGCTTCAGGGTGTCGCGCTGCCGGGTCGGTATACTAACCCGACTCACGTCAAAGAGATGATTGATATTTGGGTGGGATTCTCCGGCAAAGAGTGCGGCTGGAGCTCCTGCGCCATGGTGAAAGCTTCCTTCGTCCTCTGTTCGTTGTGGTTGACTCTTCTTCTCTTCCGAAGGGAGGCGACGAGGCCGTTGCTGCCCGTTTCCGGTTTGCTGACACCTCGTCACCCGATGCGGTACGAGAAGTTTTTCTCGGGCTCGTCCCTGCTGTGGACCCGGACCTGGACGATCAGAGCGCGAATGGCGAAGCTTCTCTGGAACCTTTTGAGGGGACTGAGCCTGCAGTCTCGCCACATTTTTGGCTGGTGTTCTGACGACGGTTCCCCACTGACAGGAAAGAAGAAGGGCGCTGCTGCGTTGCTGACGAAGGCATCGGGGCACGAGATAGCTCTGAGCCTCGATGCAGCTCACAAGATGCAGAACTCGGTGAAATTCTTGCTGCAGGATCCCGAGTTCCAGTACGTAGCAGACACAGTTCGCGCTACTTTCCGGATTTTTCGTGCGAGTACTTTGCTCCGTCGCGAGTTGGCAAAGCTGATGAAAGGGACAGGGGTACAGCCGAGGAAAGCTGATGGGAGTTGGCGAATTCGATGGCTTCCGAAATGGCAGAGGTCACTCGTGAAGGCTTCGGTCATGAGGCCGTGGTGGGTACGGATGTTCGAGACGAAACGGAGTGTTCTCAGACGCACGAAAAGTAAAACGACCAGGAAGGAAGCAACATCGTTACTGCCCGTTCTGAAGGATCCTCGGTTCGTCGAGAGTCTCCAGTATTTCTGCGACTTGTTTGCGATCCTGGCAGGTCCGCAGCTAAGTGTGGGCCACGGTGTCCACATTGAGGCTTCCATCGCTCTGGCGCAACAGCAGGTCTCGGCCATGACAACCAAACCTGGGATTCCCCGGAATCTGAAAGATTTGCACATGAAAGTCATCAACGTCCTTGTGCCCGCGAGCCTTTCCCCCCCATGTACTGGCAGCGACCCAGCTCCTTTCTGCGGCAGTCCCGCCCCCGACGGCTAAAGAAACTTTCAAAAAGTGCACTGGTGGCGAGTCCGAGGATGAGGGATCCAAACCACTGGCGCAAGCTCAAGCTCCGAAACAAGCTAAGGTGTCCAAGCTTTCTACGGCAGTCCCGCCCCCGATGGAGAAAGCAACACCCAAAAAGCGCTCTGGTGGCGAGTCCGAGGATGAGGGATCCACACCACTGGCGCAAGCTCCGAAGCAAGCGAAGGTGTCCAAACATTCCTTGGCCGACAACGCGGAGATCAGGAAAACGGCTGTTTAGCCAACCTGCATCGGATGCTAGCCGTGCACCCGGTACTGCACTGCCTCCCGGATCACGGAGTCCTGTTGCGAAGGCGAAAATAAGCCGAGCTGCGTCGGGCAACGCACCCCCTGCAAAGAAACGTCGAAGTGAAGTAGCTCCTAAAGCATCGCCCCCGCCGAGTGAATCTGATGCGCAGAAATGCCCGAAGCCCGCGCCGAAAAAACCCACACCGAAGAAGACTCTGCAGGCTCAAGAAGGCGCATGGAGAACCATGTGCAAACTCGCGAGAGTCGACACGAGCTTGCAAGAAAGACCTGATGAACCAGTGGGAAGCAGTTCGTCAGAAAGCTGTCCTCAACGAGGGCAGCTATGAAAACTTCTGGTCCGCAACGGTTGCAGAACTCGAACGGACAGAAGAGAAGACAGGGATTGCAGTCGCCACAAGCCGAGTTCTACAAGTGGCTCTGTGCTGTAGCTGCCCGAGCAGCTGTGGGATCGAGCGAGACTTTGGGTTGATGCGCGCTCGCTTGGATCCCGCGAGGATCGAAACGTCGCTGAAAGCAGTCAGCAACGAACTCTTTTTGGTTCGAAACGGACCGAACCCGGCAGAAGCAAGGGAGTTGCTTGCTGAGGGGATGCTGAGTTGGGAGTCCTCGAAGAGACGGCGGGCAGCAGGGGGTGGGCGGAAACAGAAGGAGAAGAAGGATGGACACAGTTCGTTCCGTCAACTGCTTCAGAAAGTGAAGAAGGGTGAAGACGCTGACGTGACTGGAAAGGCTCTGGCGAAGCTCCGTCCGGCTGTCAAGAAGATTGCTGACGAGAACATCGTCATAGCAGGAATAATTGCTCTTCTTGCTGTGGTCGCGTCGTTGGTCGACGCGCCTGCGCCAGATGATTGTAGCAGCGAAGTTGACCAACGTGACGAGGTGATGGACGACATCGACGCCGAGGAGGAGGTGGAGGAAGATGACGCCGAGGAGGAAGATGAAGGGGGGTCCGAAGCGTCGATTCCGTCGTCGTTTGCCTAAGACTGTTCAGGCAATCCGCGATGTTCAAGTTAGTCACGTCCAACGTTCTTTGTGCCGTGAGCTCCAGGTAGTGAAATTCTCGACGATTTCCGCCCCCTTCGTTTTCTATCCGCACAAGGAAGCTCTACCCCGTCTTTCATCTTCGAAAAGCCTTCTGTATGCTGTCGTAGGGTTGAGAGGGACATGAAAAGACCGGGTAAATGAAAAGGCCACCCAGTTCCCCGGGAGAACGTCCACGTCAGGCATCTCATGCGAGAGTTCGGAAGCGACTTCGCAGCTCCGGATCTCTCACGTGGCACAGCTGCAAATATTTGCGAACAAGCGCGTGCGCCGCGTGGAGTAGATGACGACTGGCTACTTGTCACTACGGTTTGCTACAAACTGGCGTTTTTACTTGACTCAGTTGGGCACGCCGCAATGTGCCTCACAGGTTCCCTGCAGTAGCTAGCATCAGGTTTGCCACACAACCAGCATGCTAGCTCCTCTTGGGGCCCGGATCTGCTGATTCGCACGTGGTTGGCGGGTGGGCACACCAAAAGTTCCAGCACATCACAGCGCCTCACGAAACGACCTAAACTAAATGTTGCTGAAGCTGATTCCCGGCTTTCTCCTGTTTGGAGTATGGTGGGGCTTCTTCATAGCCGGTGTCTCGCGCGTCGATCAGGTCGATTTGGGAAGCACGACGACGGCGATCGTCGGCGTGACTCTGAACGTGTCGGGTGCTGTTTTGTGGGAAGCCCCGGAGCGTCTGGCGTCGATCGCAGACGGCGTTGAGAGCGCAGGAGACGTCCTGTTCGCGGGCGCTGGTGACGGTGACGGTGACACAGATGGCGACGGCGATACGGATGGCGATGGTGACACGGATGGCGACGGTGACGGCGATTCGGATGGTGATGGCGACGCCGGCGGAGCCGTCACCGCGCGGCGGCTGAAGCCTTTGCAAGGCGACGGCGACGGCGCCGCAGCCGGAGACGGCGACGGCGCCGCAGCCGGAGACGGCGACGGCGCCGGGGCTCGCGCCGCGTACCTCAACAAAATCTGCGGAACCCACGCCAACGGGACGTTCCTTTGCCTCGACCGAGCTGCCATCCACGATTTCATCAGCCGCGCCGCCGCCGCGGGCGTCGACACGGCGGACCCCGCGGCTTCTGCCCTCAGCGCCCTGCAAGTGTACGCGGAGATCGTTGTCATCGGAAGCGGAAGCGAAGCGGAAGGCCTGCCGGACCTCCTGCGGGCGGGCAGCGGAAAGCTTGGAAACTACACCATTACGAATGTGACCGACCCAGTGTATCTTTCCGCAGGGGACGGCGATGGTGACACTGATGGCGATGGCGACACTGATGGTGATGGTGACACTGATGGTGATGGTGACACTGATGGTGATGGTGACACTGATGGTGATGGTGACACTGATGGTGATGGTGACACTGATGGTGATGGTGACACTGATGGTGATGGTGACACTGATGGCGACGGCAGTGAGACCGCCGCTGGTACATCCGCAGCGAGGCAGTTCAGGCTTTTGCAGTCTGGTGCCACTGGTGATGGCGATGGCGCCGCAGGTACTCATCTTTTTAGTACTAACAGCTTCTTGCGGGTTGCCCTTCAATGCATTGTGCAGGCTAAAAAGACGTAGGCAGGCGTGTTTTGGCGGTTCCGGAATTCCTTACCTGAATATACACAGGCTAAATACAAGTGGGAAAACGATCACCCGGCATGCACAAACAAAGCCGCGAAGTTAGACTGCCCACAACATGGCACCCCTCCTGACAGTTCTACCACGGCCGTAGAAACCAGCATGCACAGACGAACACGTCCTGATTCTCTGCTCGTGCAACACAAGGATGCCAAGCTCTGGATAAACTCCCAAAGCTTCAAGCCAACGTTCACTCCAACACTCTAAAAATACAGGATCATGGAGACCCTCTCGTGGTATCTTGGACGGGCAGGGCTGCGCCGGTAAGAAGAACTGCGATGGACAACAACCGTACTACGTATGGGCGAGGTTTGTCAAGTCTCATGGCCAGACCAGAGGGGGACAGCTGTACTTCGAATGGCGCGGGGATCGTGGGCAGATCATCAATGCGCTCATCCTTGCGTGGGTGGTGCTCTTGATTGTGATGGTTGTTGTGGCCGTGTTCCTTCGCAACGTGCCGCAGTGGAACTTGGCGCCCCCGCTGCCCTCGTGGCTGGAGGCTGTGGACGGGATTGCGCCTCTGCCGCTGCGCTTGCCGTGGGGTGCGACTATTATGAGCCTGTGGATTATTGGCTGGTGTCTGCTGTGCTTCTTCTACCTGTGGAATCACGCCACAATCAACAATCTCATCGGCAAGACCACCCGCGGTATCGGTGGTGTCGTGGCAGGGTTGCTCATCTTGCAGTTATTCCCCGTGTCGAGAAAGTCGGTGCTGCTAGCGGCGTTTGGAATTCCATTTGAGAGAGCTTTGACGTTCCATAGAAGCATGGGTGGTTGGATTGTGGTGCTGACTGGGACGCATGGCTTCGGCATGTGGGTGGACCACTACAGGTACTGGCGACAGGGGGTCCCTGACCTGACCAACAACGTGTACGTGAACCCGAGAAGCCACAGTGAAGCAGCCCGGCTGGCTTGTGAGCGCTTGAGAGCGTGGGAGATCGGGTATCCTCACGGGCCACCGGCGGCGGGTCTCATCGCATTCATCGCCCTCTGCTTGATTGGTCTCACAGCACTTCCTGTTGTTCGCCGAAAGCTGTGGAACGTCTTCGCATGGACGCACTCGCTGTACGTGATTGTCTACGCCTTCGCTTGGATCCACTACCCGTCACTTATGGTGTACAGCGCAGTACCGCTGTTCCTGTACTTTTTCGACCTCTGCCTCCGGTACTATTCTGCTACGTTCGTGACGACGAAGCTGGAGGCAGTGGAGCGGAGAAAAGGCGGCATCACGAAGCTGACCATTGGAAAGCAGGGCTTCACCTTCCAGCCTCTGCAATACGTCCTCATCAACGTCGACGCCCCTGGCGGTTGCTCGCAGGAGTGGCACCCGTTCTCGATCGCGTCGGAGCCCGGGAGAGTCGCGCAAAGCGGGCTCAACTCGTTTGACTTGTTCGTGAAGCAAAGCGGACCGTTTACGACACGCCTCGCGGAGGCGACGAGCGAGTGGAAGGTCAAAGTGCAGGGCCCGTATGGGAACCCATCGATCCCGCTGCTGGCCCGGAACAAATACTCCCGCATCATCCTGTGCACCGGGGGCGTCGGCATCACGCCAGCGTTGAGCGTCGTGTCGGCGGCCCTCCGGCAAGGGCCGTGCCCGGACATTCAAGGCTCGTCTGATATTCAAGACACGCCGTCTGATATTCACTTCGTTTGGTCGTACCGTGGAGACCCGGCCGGAAGCCCGTTCGGTCCGGAGCTGGTCGACCTGTACGACAGAACGACAGCAGGTGTCAAGGAAGAGGCTTCGAACCGTGTCGTGTGGTGCTTGTACAATACGGGAGCTGAGTCCGCCGACCTCGCGGAGAAGTCAGCGCTGCCCGTCAGCAGAGGCCGCCCGTGCTGGGCGGACATCTTCGCGAACTGCCCCCCTGACACCGGAGTGTTCACGTGCGGCCCGGAGCCGCTCGTCAGGGAGGTGGAAGCTGCCGCCTTCTCCCACCGCTTGGACGTCCACAAGGAAATCTTCCACTTCTAGACGATTCGGCAGTGACAGCAACCGACGAGTAAAAGAAAGGAACAGAACTACCCGTTGCTTTTTGGGCGAGCGGAAGCGAGGGTTAGGAGGAAACAACAGACTCAAAATGTGACAGAAGAAGAAGGAACAAATGCGTAAACGGTCAACAGCAGCGGTGAGTCAAAGTTAGCACAGTGCCACAACCTCGTGCTCTGTGGCGTCTCTGTGGCGTCCCAACGAGCTTGTGCTCGCGCAAGCGCCACGCCCCAGTACTGTGCGCACGCCTTCCGCGGGGAACGAGGTGCTGAAGGTGTGAGAAGAATTGCGTACACGGACGGACCATGGCCATGATCATGACCATGGCTGGCAACTTCAGTGCTGCCCTTGGAGGGCAGTCTACTTTCCAGACAGCATATTCGGAAAAATCGGGTCTTTCTCTGGTTTGAATAGTCCAATACCAGTAGATGACATCCATGGCTTATGCTCGGCTGGTGATCGGCTCCAAGAACAGTAACCGAAAAAAATGCGTTCTCCTCTTCAATAATATTGTCGATTAGGAAAAACAAAACAATGAACCAAAACTACACCCACAAAATCCCGTAGTTTGTGCGCACTTTCAGCAGGGTTTGCGAAACGGCGAGGCTACATTCTAGAGTGCAAGTATTTTATGAGACCGGACTTTTTACCGATGTGACGAGTTGCGAAAACAAAACCTTGATGTGTGAGAGACACCCCTTCTACAAGGTATCCCAGTGGCATTTTGTGCTTCCGCCATTGTTTCGTTGTCTTGTTCTGTATTGTAATCATCAGGATGCACATTGCTTGAACGATTTCAGTCAGGTGGTTACGCCAGCAACCCTGGACAATTGGCCTGGCCAAGACCGCGGTTAGCAGAGTGGAGTATCAAACATGTAGCCCTTCCGTTTTACGTAGTTCCTGCCTGCGTAGTCTTTGCGTACTTTTTTTCACGAAATTGCGCAATCCTTTCCGGGCACCATCAAAACTACTTCCCACCCACCCCCAATTGCATATGAGGCAGTGTCCTGCCTGAACATGAAAACCGAGATTTCCCCGCCTCTTGTCCCACTCCCGGTCGCTACAAACGACCTTCCAAACTCTAAAACGAAGAAAATGAAATGCGCCTGTTATGACTACATGCCAGTGACGAATGAGAGGGGGTGGATGGGGCATTCTCAGTATCGGTTGCTATCAGAATACAGAGAAAACAACGATTCGAACTGGCGGGACACAGCTCACCGGCGACAAAGTGTTCAAAACCTCTGTTCAACAATTTTGACTCAACCTTTGCCAGCACAAACCGCGGTACTGACCGTAGTCAAAAGCTGTCTACGACGACGGTCCAAACCCAAACCTGAGGGTGAACAATTCCTGCGATGTTGCTGCAACCTTCTGTCGTAACATTTGCAAAGCCTTGACGCAGTGCATTGCGAACTTAGTTCGTCAGAAGTGGCATACTCTTCTGTTTCGGCGCTCGCTCTCTCGTCACTGTGCAGTAGTCGGATGAGGGGTACCCCTTCACGTTCTCCCTTCCCTTCCTCAACCGTTGACCGACGACCCTTTGTACATTATCCGTACTTGCTTTTGTTCCTACGTAGCCACCAAGTACCACGCTGGTATATTTCTTGAATCTGGGTGACTAGGCGCTAACACATCGCCGCTTCTGGTCACTCTGTGCCAGCAGTCTATTTGAGAAGGATCAATATTACATTCTGAACTTGTGTCGTGATACACGATTTCTGTTGGTCGTCGGCAACGTATAATACTGTTGCAATACAAAGTAATCCTTTCATCTCACCCCTACAAACAAAAAGCTAGTCATTTCATTGGTTTCTTGGCCGGTCCACTGAGAACTTCAGGCAGAGCCTCCCGCTCCCTTCTGGGAAGGGGTAGTTGAGGATGGCGTCAGCGTGTCCCGCCGCCTTGGGACATGGGTGGAACCGATGCGCCACGAGGCTGGTCTGCCTTTGTGGCGGCGGATATGCCGGCGGATATGCTGCGGATCCAAAGGCCCCAAAGCACGATCTGGCGACCTCGTCTTTCGACGGTGGAACACGGGAAGCGACAACAGGAGCACGACGAAGGCCGGGCTTCAGGACACATTCCCCTGATTGGGCACAGCTAATTAATCTGGCACGACCATCGCCTCGATGGCGGTGTTCACATTCCACGGAAATAACCGTTCGCGATTCAAGAAGATAGAATGAGTACGAATGGCATGCCATACCACATGCTCAAAAGACATGGAGGGAATGCAAAAAAAATGAATCGGTCATGTGCCCATGAAAACGCAAAAGTCAAGGCCGTTCGTCCTCCATGGACTCGTTCCAGATCCGAGTTAGCGCGGCGCGCCGTATCCGACTTTGGTGACCTCCACTGCCTCAACGACTCCTCCCCCCGAGAAGGAGCTTCACAAACCCGACGCGAGCAAGCAAAGCCAACTTCCAAAAACTTTCATTCGGGCACAACCCAAGTATTCGCCGGGTACAAAAACCCCCGCCTAAGGAAATCAACTGCCTTCGGGTTTTGGGCTAGTCCGGCTCTCGCTGTCATTGCCAATGCCCGCCTTAAGAATAAAACCCCGGCCACTTACGACTGCCGTGGAACCGAGAAATCCACTGAAAGAGCTCGAACACGCACCCACTTCGGCACGCCGGGAGCCGAACCGCATGCCGCCTTGAAGATATGACTCAGGGCCAAGATCACGCTTGGCCTAAGGTTGTGGCACAAAAGGGCGCTTACTTCGATTGTTTTATGGACACAGTGCCCAGCATTCCCCCCCAGGGTGATCTGAGAGCATCACGACACCTCAGGATAGGTTTGAACTCCGCGTCCCAATCCCCTATCTAGCTCGCCCCACCCAAACTTCGAACCCCTTCCTGCGCCTGATATCCGGAGATCTTGCTGGCTAGAGTACTGTGGCTGCATACTAATCTTGCACCACCACTGTCCACGCGGTGGTGGCACAATTTTGGCCCGGAAGGGGTAGTTTTCATGCGCCCGTGGTGCAGTCAGTGTCCGCCTCCACCAGGTGCAGTGAACGGTGAGGCGGTTGTCCGCCAACGAAGAACGGGTAACAGTTCCTCACCTCCTCCTCCAACGCACCCAACACCTGTTCTTCACCAACGGTCCTTCTCCTGCACTTGACGCAGTTCCACAAAGCGCGTGGGCGGTTGAAGAAGCCGCCCGACCTGCGAAGACTTGGATGGCACGCTCCGCTCGCCCATTCGCTTTGTGGAACTCCTTTGTAACCCAGTTCCCGACTCGAAAGCGTACGTCTCCTGAGGGCTGCGAGCCGGTTTGATCGGCACCTAAATTCCAGCAGTGGCGCAAGACGAAATAATCCTGGAACAAGAACAGGGGATTCTTCCGGTTTTCGACCCGTCCTTAATATCCCTGTCACGACGAGTCCCCAAGAGAGAATGTTCCTTGGACATTTTTTGGTTGTTTTTGGGCTCGTTCAGGTTCGAATCCCAAATCCGGTATTTAGGGTATATAGATGGCTCGTCATGGCCACTCCTGGTTGATAGTTGCCTGGCATCGTGCATATCGCTGCATGGCTGGGACCCTTTCAGTTCTTAAGCTGGTCATACGCTTCTGTGGTAGCTTCTAATTAAAGCGCCTCCTGTCATGGCCCACCCGTGGACACAGCAGCCAGCACCGCTCAGTAGTAGATACGACGATTCGATGCCCTTGTGTCATGTCGTCATTATTTCCTTCACCATGGTTGAGAAGATGAACGAAAACCTAGACACAAAATGTAAAAATAAGCTCAACGCATCTGCAGAAAAGCACGAAACACCTTCAGGCAAACCCCCGTTTTCACATTTCTTCGTCTTCGGCGATCCCGACGTGGCGGGGGCATACGTGCATGATCACACAAGGGAAATACCTGACGGGCTTCCAGGAAAAGGTTCAGGAACTGATCGGTACGATATCCGACACGTCATCCGTGTGTAGTAGTTAGGTGACCGAAAAACCCCCGGAGAGATGGTCCTTGAACTCACTCGTCTCTCCCTTTCTCTCTCTCAATCTCTCTCAATCTCTCTCAATCGCTCTCTTTTTTGAGTCCGCCCATCCCCTCCTTTCGCCCTTTCGCTCTCCTACACTCAGCCAAGTAGTCGTCCGTCTCTTTTCCCTTCGTAGTGGACGTCTAGTGGCTGTATCGCACGATGCCTGCGAAGAGTGGCGTCAAGAAAAAACGACAGTGGTCAGGGACTCCGGCCCTCTAAATGAACTTGCACTCTAAAAAGTAGTCGCACGGCGGCTTGCGGAATGCAGTGGAAGAACCGGTTGCGACCTGAGTATACTTAGCACACCGCCGCGAAGCGTTGCTCCCGCGAAACTGGCTTTCCCGCGGCACCAGCCGGATCCAGTTGCAGAAGAAGTTTGATCTGAGTCACAGAGCGCCGCGGTTGCCGGCAGCGCAAAGGTTCCGGAGTCTTCGCAAGTCTGCACGCCGAGACCGACCGGCATCGCAAGAAGACCTAGCCCGCGAACGCCAGGTGCACTCGATCGTGACGCGAGACGGCAGACATTCTCAGACGGTGGAAGACAATTGTTGCAGGTGGGAGACATTCCTTGAAAGTGTCTCCTGGCATATGGAAATGTCTCCTGGCATTTAAACGTGTCTCCCGTCGTTTCAGAGTGTCTCCCGCCCTAAAACGTATCACTGGCAGGCCCCTTCCCTGTACAAAGAATGTTGATTGAAGGCGTGAGACTCCTAGTGGATAGGAATTCAGTCCAGAAATAATAAGCATGTATTCGGCAAGAAAAACAATTTCCGTTTATTTTGTTGAGGTGTCGGTTTTAGTCCCGAGAAGGGAGCCACGAGCGGAAAATTCCGAGGTCGGAAAAATAAATTCGTTTATTTGTCCGGGCCTGTGCAAACGCAACGGAATCCTTTCAGTATTGTACAGAAATTTCAAGCGAACTTTTGACTCTAAATAAACGAAAAATCCAACTTTTCCAGATTTTGGCCATTTTAACCGATTTTTCCAGATTTTGGCCATGTTTGGCCATTTTCCAGAGTTTGGCCAGTCGAACCTTGCAGCCTTCGAACCTTGAACCAATCAAACACTCCTTTCCGGCTTTGTTGAGCGTCCTCGACGTTCGTGTCCGAGGCAGGAGATTCTGAGATGGTGAGAGACATTCTGAGGCGGTGGGGGACACTCGCTGCAGGTGGGAGAATCTCTATCGGCTATCCTCAGTGTTGGGCATTGCAGTAGGACATTGCAGTCAGACATTGCTGCTTATTGCTGCTGCAAAACAAAATGTTTCCCCCGTAGAACAGACACCCTGTATGTAGATTCGTCAAACCTCGCAGCTTCCCTCGGAAATACGTGAGACATTTGCCTTGAAAGTGTCTCCTGGCATTTAACGACGCGATAGCACGTCGTACAAGTAACCTGACCTACTATTCGTATTCAGAAAAACACCATGCTGCGCCAGCGCCAAGAGAACCCAAATCTGAACGAAGGAGTGGGATCGGTGGGGTGATTACCATCATAACCATCGCCTTACGCCTTGCCATGGGATGCTGCGAGAGTAAAGCACCACCGCCCCAGGTCGTCGCCAGACCTGGTAGGCCGCCTGGAACCCAGAAGGTCGCGGCCGACGACGGCAAGGCCAGCAAAGCCGCCGGCCTCAACGACAGCAACAACAGCAACAACAGCAGCAACAACAACAGCCACCGCGGCATCCACGGCATCAGCAACAACGACACCAACGACAACAGCGGCTTCCACAACGGCGGCAAAAGCTTTACCAAGAGCAGCTACGACAAGGCGCCGATAAGCACCCGGCGCAAGGGGTCCGACGGTGACAACAGCACGTCGGCGCAAGTAAAGTCCAACAAAGACGCAACCAACGGAACACCGTCCGACAACAAGAACCTGAACCAAGCCTTGCTCACGCCGGCCTCTCAGCCGTCCTCAGTGCCGGCTTCGATACCGACATCAGAACCAACATCATGGGGACACCACAAAGAACGAAGGAGAGGATCGGAGGCAAACGAGCGAGTGTTGGGCCAAATCATGGCAAAGCAACCCAGGCCCGGCACCCGGCGCAAGTCCATCGCTGCTCTCGAAGAAGCGCTCACCGAAAGCGAACGGAAAGAAGCGGAGGCCAGGCGGCGTGCGTCGGCGGCCCTCTACATGCAACAAGTCGACAACTCGAGCGACGACATGGACGACTCAATCGTCAGCGAAGACTGCTCGGCTACCTACCGGCGACGGCGGTTCGTGGTGCGCTTTCTTCTCAGTTTTACGA
>JAPJBO010002022.1:0-22718 GCA_030068145.1 Diplonema papillatum
CGGAAAATTTTTTCGAGATTTTTCCGAACCACCTTAGAGCGCGGCGCCCCCCCCCTCCCCCACCCCGGGGCGGGTTCCGGGTCAAAAAAAATTTTCGAAAAAAAAGTAGTTTTTTCGAGGTTTTTGGGGTGTTTAAGCGCGTTTTGGGGGTTCAAAGTCGTTTTTTCGACTGAAAAATTTTCGGTGACCAAAACCACCTTGGTGAAATTTACGGCGCCCAGGCGGGTTCCGGGTGGAATTTTTGGTCGAAAAAAATTTCGAAATTTTTCTTCATTTTTCGGACTTTTTAGAGTACTTTGACTCGTTTTTTTTGAAATTTTTTCCGTTTTTTCTTCCCCAACCCGGGCCGATAGGCCCGGGTTGGGGAAGTAACACGCTCCGAAGGAGCGTGCACGTATATATGGGCGGGTTGCCGGCCTCCCGGTCAGACCCGGTCAAGGCAAAAAAAAAAAAATGAAATCACTTTTTCACCCCGCCGGAAGGACTTTGCGTCAAAATTTTTGACACTTTTTTTCCGATTTTTCCGAACCACCTTAGAGCGCGCCGCCCCCCCCCTCCCCCACCCCGGGGCGGGTTCCGGGTCAAAAAAAATTTTCGAAAAAAAAGTAGTTTTTTCGAGGTTTTTGGGGTGTTTAAGCGCGTTTTGGGGGTTCAAAGTCGTTTTTTCGACTGAAAAATTTTCGGTGACCAAAACCACCTTGGTGAAATTTACGGCGCCCAGGCGGGTTCCGGGTGGAATTTTTGGTCGAAAAAAATTTCGAAATTTTTCTTCATTTTTCGGACTTTTTCGAGTACTTTGACTCGTTTTTTTTGAAATTTTTTCCGTTTTTTCTTCCCCAACCCGGGCCGATAGGCCCGGGTTGGGGAAGTAACACGCTCCGAAGGAGCGTGACTACATATATATGAGAGGCCATGTGCGTCTGTGTGTCTGTGTGTCTGTGTGTCTGTGTGTCTGTCTGTCTGTCCTCGGCAGGTCCAAAAATTGAACGACTTTTTCGCCGAAACGACAAAATTTCGGGGGCCTATCACTCCACCGCTCGGACTAGAACTCATAATTCGCGTGGCGTCTCTCTTAAAAGTTGCGCAAAATTTTTGGGCCGAACCACCTTAGAGCGCGGCGCCCCGCACGGGGGCTCGGGTCACAGAAAATTTCGAACCAGACTCCAGTACAAGTGGGGACTTTTTTTTCGGGAATCAGTTTTTCACCCCGCCGGGCGGACTTTGTGTCAAAATTTCCGGAAAATTTTTTCGAAATTTTTTTTTTCACCTTAGAGCGCGCCGCCCCCCCCCTCCCCCCACCCCGGGGCGGGTTCCGGGTCAAAAAAAATTTTCGAAAAAAAAGTAGTTTTTTCGAGGTTTTCGGGGTGTTTAAGCGCTTTGGCTCGTTTTTTTTTGAAAATTTTCCGTTTTTTCTTCCCCAACCCGGGCCGATAGGCCCGGGTTGGGGAAGTAACACGCTCCGAAGGAGCGTGCACGTATATATGGGCGGGTTGCCGGCCTCCCGGTCAGACCCGGTCAAGGCAAAAAAAAAAAAATGAAATCACTTTTTCACCCCGCCGGAAGGACTTTGTGTCAAAATTTTTGACACTTTTTTTCCGATTTTTCCGAACCACCTTAGAGCGCGCCGCCCCCCCCTCCCCCACCCCGGGGCGGGTTCCGGGTCAAAAAAAATTTTCGAAAAAAAAGTAGTTTTTTCGAGGTTTTTGGGGTGTTTAAGCGCGTTTTGGGGGTTCAAAGTCGTTTTTTCGACTGAAAAATTTTCGGTGACCAAAACCACCTTGGTGAAATTTACGGCGCCCAGGCGGGTTCCGGGTGGAATTTTTGGTCGAAAAAAATTTCGAAATTTTACTTCATTTTTCGGACTTTTTAGAGTACTTTGACTCGTTTTTTTTTGAAATTTTTTCCGTTTTTTCTTCCCCAACCCGGGCCGATAGGCCCGGGTTGGGGAAGAAACACGCTCCGAAGGAGCGTGCACGTATATATGGGCGGGTTGCCGGCCTCCCGGTCAGACCCGGTCAAGGCAAAAAAAAAAAAATGAAATCACTTTTTCACCCCGCCGGAAGGACTTTGCGTCAAAATTTTTGACACTTTTTTTCCGATTTTTCCGAACCACCTTAGAGCGCGGCGCCCCCCCCTCCCCCACCCCGGGGCGGGTTCCGGGTCAAAAAAAATTTTCGAAAAAAAAGTAGTTTTTTCGAGGTTTTTGGGGTGTTTAAGCGCGTTTTGGGGGTTCAAAGTCGTTTTTTCGACTGAAAAATTTTCGGTGACCAAAACCACCTTGGTGAAATTTACGGCGCCCAGGCGGGTTCCGGGTGGAATTTTTGGTCGAAAAAAATTTCGAAATTTTACTTCATTTTTCGGACTTTTTAGAGTACTTTGACTCGTTTTTTTGAAATTTTTTCCGTTTTTTCTTCCCCAACCCGGGCCGATAGGCCCGGGTTGGGGAAGTAAACACGCTCCGAAGGAGCGTGCACGTATATATGGGCGGGTTGCCGGCCTCCCGGTCAGACCCGGTCAAGGCAAAAAAAAAAAAATGAAATCACTTTTTCACCCCGCCGGAAGGACTTTGCGTCAAAATTTTTGACACTTTTTTTCCGATTTTTCCAAACCACCTTAGAGCGCGGCGCCCCCCCCCTCCCCCACCCCGGGGCGGGTTCCGGGTGGAATTTTTGGTCGAAAAAAATTTCAAAATTTTACTTCATTTTTCGGACTTTTTAGAGTACTTTGACTCGTTTTTTTGAAAATTTTTCCGTTTTTTCTTCCCCAACCCGGGCCGATAGGCCCGGGTTGGGGAAGCAACACGCTCCGAAGGAGCGTGCACGTATATATGGGCGGGTTGCCGGCCTCCCGGTCAGACCCGGTCAAGGCAAAAAAAAAAAAATGAAATCACTTTTTCACCCCGCCGGAAGGACTTTGCGTCAAAATTTTTGACACTTTTTTTCCGATTTTTCCAAACCACCTTAGAGCGCGCCGCCCCCCCCCTCCCCCCACCCCGGGGCGGGTTCCGGGTGGAATTTTTGGTCGAAAAAAATTTCGAAATTTTACTTCATTTTTCGGACTTTTTAGAGTACTTTGACTCGTTTTTTTGAAAATTTTTCCGTTTTTTCTTCCCCAACCCGGGCCGATAGGCCCGGGTTGGGGAAGTAACACGCTCCGAAGGAGCGTGCACGTATATATGGGCGGGTTGCCGGCCTCCCGGTCAGACCCGGTCAAGGCAAAAAAAAAAAAATGAAATCACTTTTTCACCCCGCCGGAAGGACTTTGTGTCAAAATTTTTGACACTTTTTTTCCGATTTTTCCGAACCACCTTAGAGCGCGCCGCCCCCCCCTCCCCCACCCCGGGGCGGGTTCCGGGTCAAAAAAAATTTTCGAAAAAAAAGTAGTTTTTTCGAGGTTTTTGGGGTGTTTAAGCGCGTTTTGGGGGTTCAAAGTCGTTTTTTCGACTGAAAAATTTTCGGTGACCAAAACCACCTTGGTGAAATTTACGGCGCCCAGGCGGGTTCCGGGTGGAATTTTTGGTCGAAAAAAATTTCGAAATTTTTCTTCATTTTTCGGACTTTTTAGAGTACTTTGACTCTTTTTTTTTTGAAAATATTTCCGTTTTTTCTTCCCCAACCCGGGCCGATAGGCCCGGGTTAGGGAAGAAACACGCTCCGAAGGAGCGTGACTATATAAATATGCGGGTTAAGAATCTGTCCGTCTGTCACAATGAAAAACTCCAAGCAAAAATTTCACCTTCATAGAAAAAAAAATTCCAAAAAAATCCTGAAAAAAAAAATCCAAAAATCCATTTTCCTAGGCAATTTCCTTTAGGAAAACTGCAAAATTTTGGCAGCACCCAATTCTCGCAGGTCAGACCCCAAGAAGATCAGACCAGGTTACTATATAAATATGCGGGTTAAGAATCTGTCCGTCTGTCACAATGAAAAACTCCAAGCAAAAATTTCACCTTCATAGAAAAAAAAATTCCAAAAAAATCCTGAAAAAAAAAATCCAAAAATCCATTTTCCTAGGCAATTTCCTTTAGGAAAACTGCAAAATTTTGGCAGCACCCAATTCTCGCAGGTCAGACCCCAAGAAGATCAGACCAGGTTACTATATAAATATGCGGGTTAAGAATCTGTCCGTCTGTCACAATGAAAAACTCCAAGCAAAAATTTCACCTTCATAGAAAAAAAAATTCCAAAAAAATCCTGAAAAAAAAAATCCAAAAATCCATTTTCCTAGGCAATTTCCTTTAGGAAAACTGCAAAATTTTGGCAGCACCCAATTCTCGCAGGTCAGACCCCAAGAAGATCAGACCAGGTTACTATATAAATATGCGGGTTAAGAATCTGTCCGTCTGTCACAATGAAAAACTCCAAGCAAAAATTTCACCTTCATAGAAAAAAAAATTCCAAAAAAATCCTGAAAAAAAAAATCCAAAAATCCATTTTCCTAGGCAATTTCCTTTAGGAAAACTGCAAAATTTTGGCAGCATCCAATTCTCGCAGGTCAGACCCCAAGAAGATCAGACCAGGTTACTATATAAATATGCGGGTTAAGAATCTGTCCGTCTGTCACAATGAAAAACTCCAAGCAAAAATTTCACCTTCATAGAAAAAAAAATTCCAAAAAATTCCTGAAAAAAAAAATCCAAAAATCCATTTTCCTAGGCAATTTCCTTTAGGAAAACTGCAAAATTTTGGCAGCACCCAATTCTCGCAGGTCAGACCCCAAGAAGATCAGACCAGGTTTGGTCGGGTTTGCGGCGCGTTGGTCCCCTGGACCTGCCATTTCTGGCTGCTCTAACTCCACCCTCTTTTCCGTAAACCTTTGGGTTCTAGAATGCAGGGGTTGGCATCCCACTTTTGCAAGTTCAGGTGGGGCAAACACAGGACTCCAGAGGAACGGCGCAGAACGGGAAGCAAATGGATAGTGTTGGAGTCCTGTGTGTCTACATTCTCTTTCTTGAAGGTGCCAAGGAATCCTGTCAAGGCATTCTCTCGGTCTTGCTGGGGTCCTGCTGCTGCTGGTCTCTGCTGCTGCTTTTGGCTGCTCTTTTGTGCTTTCGCTTTCCTGGCTACTGATGCTCTTGCTGCTGCTCTTGCTGCTGCTCTGCTGCTGCTGCTTCTGCTGGAAAAGGCAAAGGGGTGAAAACTCCACATGCTGACATTAGTGGCAACCTGTTTTTCGGCCAAAAGGGGCCTGCATGTCAGCACTCGTGGGACTTCTTTATCATTTCTTTATAAAGATGGAGAAAAGTGAGCATGAACAGCCTTAAGTGGCTGTATCCTTGTGTGGCTTCCAACTTGGAAGTTGCAAACTTGGGAGTTGGAAGAACAATGCTTCGAAAGAAACCCTCATGTGAGGTTGGAGCTTCCACTACTAACTACCAAAACTTTCTTTGAAGGCCACAACTTCAGGGAGGTGAGCCTTTTCATTTCGGATCACTTCGAAGCAATTGGGAAGCCCCGAAATCAAGAAATCAATCAATGACCAACAAATCCGCATACTAGATCCGCAAAACCACTCGTATGCGATCTTCTCCTGATGTCGAATTCGGGGAAGTTCCGACCTTCTATGCTGTTCAGGGCCATATTGCAGAAGGAATGTCATAAAAACCTCTTGTATGACTCGCAAATTCGCATGCTTTGAAGGTTTCCGCAAGACGAGCTTTTCCAATCAACCAAACACACAGTCATTGTTTGACCAATCGATTCGGGAAACAATATCAAAGACTGCCTTCGTCGGCCACGCGTTGAGCACGTTTCCGAGGGACACCACGAGGAGGTGCAGGCTCATGTAAGAAACGCATGATAAGAGACCTTCCCCCTTTTCAAAAGGAGGGGCTTGTACTTCCGAAGTTCCGACCCTTGAAAGAACACTGTTCGTCTGTGCTTCGAATTTCTGTGAGGGATTCTTTGGATGAACTGGTCAAAAATTCGAGAAAACGGGTACCCATAGCTCTCCCAGAACCTCTTCAATGACTCGCAAGTGGGCATACCTTCGTTGGTTTCGCGCGAAACCTCGAAGACCAGCTTTTCGGATCACCAAATTCGTCCGACATTGTCGCCCGGGGCTTCTTAGTATGAATCGATCGAGAATACAAGAAAACGGGTACACGTAAGTATCTCAGAACCTCTTCAATGACCCGCAAATCCGAATACTCTGATTGTTTCCACACGAGACCTGCAAGACCACTCATTGACATCACCTGGGCTTCGCAAGGCTGTCCCTTGCACTTCGGCGGGTCTATAGGGGCCACCTTGCTGAAGGAACATCAAAAAACGCACGCGACCTTCTCCTGATGTCGAATTCGGGGCTAATTCCCCGAAGTTCCGACCTTTACTTGTCTAAAGAACCCTTCGAAAGAATGTTGTTCGTCTGGTTCGAATTCCTGTGAGGGCTTCTTTGGATGAATCGGTCAAGAATTCGAGAAAACGGGTACCCGCAAACCCGTCCCAGAACCCCTTCAATGACTCGCAATTTGCATCTTTGCTTTGACCATTTCCACGCGGGCCCCCAAGCTGAGCTTTTCCCATCAACCAAACAAACAGTCATTGTTGACCAACCAATAGAGGAAACATAATCAGAGACTGCCTGCGTCGGCCGCGCGTTCAGCACGTTTCCGAGGGACACCACGAGGAGGTGCAGGTCAGATTCTTGTCCCTCATGTAAGGAAACACGAGATATGAGACCTTCTCGCTTTCAAAAAGGGGGGCTTGTACTTCCGAAGTTCTGACCATCGAAATAACACTGTTCGATATGAGCATCGAATTCCTGTGGGGGTTTCTTTGGATGCATCGGTCCGAAATGGAAGAAAACGGGTACCCATAGCTCTCTCACAACCTCTTCAATGACTCACAAATCCACATACCCTGATAGTTTCCACACAAGACCCGCAGAACCACTCATCGATAACCCTTGGGCCCCAGAGGCCAGTCTTCTTCACTTCCTCGACTTTAGGTCATCTTGTTCAAGGAACGTCAAAAACGGCAATACGCGACCTTCGCCTGTTGTCGAATTCGGAGGGGCTTGTTCCCCGAAGTTCCGACCCTTAAAAGAATGATGTTTGTCTAAGCTTCGAATTCCTGTGAGGGCTTCTTTGGATGAATCGGTCAAAAATGGAAGAAGATGGGTACCCATAGCTCTCTCACAACCTCTTCAATGACTAGAAAATCCGCATACCCTGATTGTTTCCACACGAGACCCGCAGAACCACTCATCGATAACCCCTGGGCCTCCGGAGGCCAGTCTTCTTCTCAAAAACGGCAATACGCGACCTTCTCCTGATGTCGAATTCCCCGAAGTTCCGACCTTAAAAGAATGACGTTTGTCTGAGCTGGCTTCTTTGGATGCATCGGTCAAAAATGGAAGAAAACGGGTACCCATAGCTCTCTCACAACCTCTGCAATGACTAGAATCCGCATACCCTGATTGTTTCCACACGAGACCCGCAGAACCGCTCATCGATAACCCCTGGGCCTCCGGAGGCCAGTCTTCTATACTTCCTGGTCTTTAGGGGCCATCTTGTTCAAGGAACGAAAAAAACGGCAATACGCGACCTTCTCCTGATGTCGAATTCCCCGAAGTTCCGGCCCTTCAAAGAATGACGTTAGTCTGAGCTTCGAATTCCTGTGAGGGCTTCTTTGGATGAATCGGTCAAAAACGGAAGAAAACGGGTACCCATAGCTCTCCCAAAACCTCTTCAATGACTCGCAAATCCGCATACCCTGATTGTTTCCACACGACCCGCAGAACCACTCATCGATAACCCCTGGGCCTCCGGAGGCCAGTCTCCTCCACTTCACGGTCTTTAGTGGCCACCTTGCTGAAGGAATGCCAAACAATTTAATATGCGACCATCCCCTGATGTCGAATTGGGTGGGGCGTTCCCCGAAGTTCCGACCCTCGAAAGAACGTCGTTCGTCTGAGCTTCGAATTCCTGTGAGGGCTTCTTTGGATGAATCGATCAAAAATCCAAGAAAATGAGTACCCATAGCTCTGTCAGAACCGCTTGAATGACTCGCAAATTCGCATGCTTTGACTGTTTCCCCAAGAAGAGCTTTTCCAATCAACCAAACACACGGTCATTGTTGACCAACCAACTGGGGAAACAATATCAAAGACTGCCTGCGTCGGCCGCGCGTTGAGCACGTTTCCGAGGGACACCACGAGGAGGTGCAGGTCAGATTCTTGTCCCTCATGTAAAGAAACGCATGATAAGAGACCTTCTCCCTTTTCAAAACGGGGGGCTTGTACTGCCGAAGTTCCGACCGGCGAAAGAACACTGTTCGTATGAGCTCGAATTCCTGTGAGGGTTTCTTTGGATGAATCGGTCAAAAAATCGAGAAAACGGGTACCCATAGCTCTCCCAGAACCTCTTCAATGACTCGCAAGTGGGCATACCTTGGTTGGTGTCGCGCGAAACCTCAAAGACCAGCTTTTCGATCACCAAATTCGTCCGACATCGTCGCCATTCATTGTGAACTTGTTCTTTGGTGCTAATTATTCCTGTTTTTGTTGCGTTTTTCGCTCTCTTTCGAGTCGGCCTCTTCACAAGAGGCCGTATCTAGAAGGAAGGCTAAAAACACTGAGAATCAATCCAATCCACGAGGGGGCCCGCAGGGCAACCGAGTGCGGGTTACTATATAATTATGTGGCTTGTCCGTCTGTCTGTCTGTCTGTCTGTCTGTCTGTCTGTCTGTCTGTCTGTTCGTCACAATGAAAAATTCCAAGCAAAAATTTCACCTTTGTCAAAAAAAAATTCTGAAAAACTCAAAATTCAGAATCCAGTTTCTATTGGTTTTCCTACGAACCAGACCCGCAAACCAGCCATTTTTTGGCAGCATCCAATTCCACAGGTCAGGTTACTATATAATTATGTGGCTTGTCCGTCTGTCTGTCTGTCTGTCTGTCTGTCTCTGTTCGTCTGTTCGTCACAATGAAAAATTCCAAGCAAAAATTTCACCTTTGTCAAAAAAAAATTCTGAAAAACTCAAAATTCAGAATCCAGTTTCTATTGGTTTTCCTATGAACCAGACCCGCAAACCAGCCATTTTTTGGCAGCATCCAATTCCACAGGTCAGGTTACTATATAATTATGGCTTGTCCGCTGTCTGTCTGTCTGTCTGTCTGTCTGTCTGTCTGTCTGTCTGTTCGTCACAATGAAAAATTCCAAGCAAAAATTTCACCTTTGTCAAAAAAAAATTCTGAAAAACTCAAAATTCAGAATCCAGTTTCTATTGGTTTTCCTATGAACCAGACCCGCAAACCAGCCATTTTTTGGCAGCATCCAATTCCACAGGTCAGGTTACTATATAATTATGTGGCTTGTCCGTCTGTCTGTCTGTCTGTCTGTCTGTCTGTCTGTCTGTCTGTCTGTTCGTCACAATGAAAAATTCCAAGCAAAAATTTCACCTTTGTCAAAAAAAAATTCTGAAAAACTCAAAATTCAGAATCCAGTTTCTATTGGTTTTCCTATGAACCAGACCCGCAAACCAGCCATTTTTTGGCAGCATCCAATTCCACAGGTCAGGTTACTATATAATTATGTGGCTTGTCCGTCTGTCTGTCTGTCTGTCTGTCTGTCTGTCTGTCTGTCTGTCTGTTCGTCACAATGAAAAATTCCAAGCAAAAATTTCACCTTTGTCAAAAAAAAATTCTGAAAAACTCAAAATTCAGAATCCAGTTTCTATTGGTTTTCCTACGAACCAGACCCGCAAACCAGCCATTTTTTGGCAGCATCCAATTCCACAGGTCAGGTTTGCCCGGGTTTGCAGGAGGTGTGCCCCCCTCTATCTCTTCCAATCAGGCTTGGCAACACAGGACCCCCAAAGAACGCGCAGAATGGGAAGCAAAAGGATGAGTGGTGGGAGTCCTGTGTGTCTAGGGGCTTGTCTCTCACTCAAGGCTTTTTGTTGGCTGGCTTGCTGGCTGCTGACTTGCTGGTGCTGACTTGCTGGTGCTGACTTGCTGGTGCTGACTTGCTGGTGCTGACTTGCTGGTGCTGACTTGCTGGGTGCTGGCCTGGGTGGGTGTCTGCTGGTACTGCGCTGCCTGCTATGTGCTTCCTGCTGGTGCCTGCGTGTGCTGCCTGCCGTTGGTGCTGCCTGCCGTTGGTGCTGCCTGCCTGCTGGTGCTGCCTGGTGCTCATAATATTTTTTTCCAAAACTTGAAAATTCGAAAAATATACCCAAGTATCACAGTCCCCGTGCCAAAGATTGTTGCTATGCGTGTGCTTTGTCTGTCTCTAATCTGCCCAAAACTTCCACCGATTAGGGATCATCAGAACTATGAACACGCAGACCTCGAAAGGTTTGCTTCCTCCTGTTTCGTTTCCACTGCGGTTAGCCACATACAATGTCGTGAGACAAAGTTTTTTCGGCCAGTTGCGAGGAACTGCCTGCAGGAGTTGCTCAAAGCATGAACGTCAAGGACGCTCAACAAAGCCTATGGAGGGGCTCGCATCTGATCCAAAATGCTGGCATAGTGACACGGGTTGATCTTGCTGACTGGCTCGACAGGTACTCCCGCGTTGCAAAGTGCAGCTTCCTTTCAACCCTTCAAAGATAGGACAAAGCACGCACACAAGAGACAACCAATAGCCATTTTCCCCTCCCCCATCCTTCCTCCCAATGTTTTGGGTTCCTGGTTTGGTTCTGCTGATGCTGTGCTGCTTCTGCTGCTACTTCTGCTGCTGCTGCTTCTGCTGCTGCTGCTGCTGCTGCTTCTGCTCCTTCTCCCCCTGCTGGTGCTTCAGTCTTGCTGATGTTTCTGCTGCTACAAAAAAAAATGCGAATGAGTGGAAACCCCATGTGCTGACAACGGTGGCTACCTGTTCTTTGGGCCAAAAGGGGCCTGCCATGCCAGCACTGGGACATCTTTTCATTTCTTTACATTCATTTCTTTAAAATAAGAAGAAAAGTGTGGGCAAAAGGCTTAAAGCAACCTTCTCTTGACTTCGATGGGGTTTTTGCTGCCTTGCTGCTGCTCATCTAGCTGCTCCTGTTGTTCCTGTGTTTGGTGCTGGTGCTGCTCTTGCTCCTGCTTCTCTTGTTGCCTTTCATCGAAGCTGTGAAACTCTCTCAAAACCAAACGCTGCAGTAAACGACCCTCCCCCTTCGAAATGGAAAGGCTTGCATTTTTCATCGAAGCCCCGATTCGCAAACTTCGTCTGTGTTTTAATTTCCTGTTTAGGTTTCTTTGAAACGAAAGTTGCTGTCTGCCTTGCTGCTGCCTTGCTCCTCCTCTTGCTGCTCTTCTTGCTGCTACTCTTGCTCCTGCTGCTCTGCTGCCTTTCTCCGAAGCTGTGGAATTCTCGCAAAACCAAACACTGCAGTCAAGGACCTTCGCTTGCAAAGACTGCTTTCATTGCAAGCTCCGATTTCCTTCTTAAGCGCTTCAAACAAACTTCGTCTGTGTTTTGATTTTCTGTTTATGTTTATTTGAATTCAAAGCTCCTATCCTGTCTGCTGCCTTCTGTTGGTGCTCTTCCTCCTGCTGATTAACCGCTGCTGTCTTGCTCTGGCTGCCTTGCTGCTGCTGCCTTGCCGCTGCTGCCTTGCTGCTGCTGCCTTGCTGCTGCTGTCCTGCTGCCGCTCCTGCCTTGCCGCTGCTGTCTTGCCTTGCTGCTGCTGCCTTGCCGCTGCTGTCTTGCTTCTGCTGCTGCATTGCCGTTGCTGCCTTGCCGCGGCTGCCTTGCCGTGGCTGCCTTGCTGCTGCTGCCTTGCTGCTGCTGCCTTGCTGCTGCTGCCTTGCTTCTACTGCTGCCTGCCTTGCTGCTGCTGCCTTGCTGCTGCTGCTGCTTTCTTGCCGACCTTTTTTACGCCTGGGAAGAGTAGGTGCACAGCTCGGAGGCCAGATACGAAGTTAGGGGCTTTCACCCACAGCAAAGGAACTGCTTGCCTTGGCCGCGTTTCGAAAAACACGTTTCCAGGGGACACCGCGAGGAGGTGGCAAGTCAGATTTTGTCCCCCAACCCCAAGACCACCCATTGAGAATTCCGGGGCCTTTGATGGCCAGCTTCTTGGACTTCACGACCTCTCAGGAGCACTTTGCTGAAGGAACACCGAAAACGTGATAGGCAACTGTTGCATGTCGAAATGGGGGGCACGTTCTCCCGAAGTTGCGACCCTTGAAAGAACGTCGTTCGTAGGAGCTTCGAATTCCTGTGACGGTTTCGTTGGATGCATCGGTCAAAATATCAACAAAAATATGTACCCATAGCTCTGTCAGAACCTTTTCGCTGACTCGGAACTTCACATACCTTGACTGCTTCCACACGAACTCTCGAACACCAGATTTTTCAAGCACAACTCCGACCCGAACCATCTTGTGAATTTCTTTTCTTCTTCTAGTTCCTGTTTGCGTTGTGTGTGCTGAATCCTGTTTTCTTTCGAGTCGGCCTCTTCACACAAGAGGCCGAACCTGGACAAGAAGGCCCACATCGAAGCACTAAGAATCCATCAAATGCACGAGGGGGCCCGCAGGGCCACCGAGTGCGGGTTTGCGGGTTACTATATAATTATGTGGCTTGTCCGTCTGTCTGTCTGTCTGTCTGTCTGTCTGTCTGTTCGTCTTTTTTTTTTTTTTTTTTTTTTTTTTTTTTTTTTTTTTTTTTTAAAGGGGCTCTCGAGAGACAAGGCAGGTAGGGACACAGAACACCATAAGTAAATAAAAATCAAGCAAATGGGAAGCGAACGGGAAGCAAGCGGATGAGGACGGTGTTCTGTGTTGCTGGGGCCCCGCGCTTGCGTCCGTCCTCAAGCCCCTTTTCTCTTATTCACCCCAGCGAAGCAAAACGGTTCACCACAAAGACACAAACAGGTTTCACTCTATTTTATCAGGGCTGAATCATCTTTGGTGGCGGACCACCTGCCCTCTTCGATTCGCGGTGGCAAGCCACCTCGCATTGTTGTTTCTTTTTTTTTTTTGGGCCTGTTTGTGTTTTTGCTGGTTGCATGGTGAGGGGGGTTGTGGGTGAACAAGAGAAAACCGCAAACCTTTGAGTGGCTTCTTGGCCACGAAAACAAAAGAAAACAGCATACCCTGTGGCAAACAAGAAAGGGCATACCTTGCTGGTAGGGGCGGAAGGGAGGGACGGAGAACTGAAAGGAAACGGGTGGGGATGGGAAGGGTGAATGGTAAAAGAAATATGAACGGTAAAAGAAATAAACGGGGGAGAGAGATTGTGAGAGAGACAGAGTGACAGTAAGAGTGAAAGTGAGTGAGGGAGGGTGAAAGACAGGGTGGGAGAGAGGGTGAACAGAGAAAGAACGAGAGAGAGAGCGAGAGAGAGAGTGAGAGAGAGAGAGAGACAGTGTGGGTGAGAGGGTGAGAGAGAGAGAGAGAGAGAGAGAGAGTGTGTGTGTGCGGTGGAGTGGTGAGAGAGACAAGGGCGAGTGCGGGGGAGAGTGAGGGGTAGGGTGGGGGGGGGGGAGGTGGGGGGGTTGGGTTTTGTGTTTGTGGGAGAGGGAGCGGGGGGGGTTTGGGGTCGAGGGATGGGGAGGGGAGTGCGCCAGGTTTGGGGGTGGGGGTGGGCCAATGGGCTCCCCCCGTTGGTTCAGGGGCTCGTGCCTCATTTTAGCGGCAGCGGGACCTGGGCGTACAAAGTCGTGTAGACCGCGTCGAGCTCGTGCCATGCGGGGTCCTGGCGGCTTTCTCCTGCCTCGGTGTCCATGAACAGGATCCCCTTCCCTTTCGGGTGTGCCCTGGCATACTTCCATTGGCCCTCCTCCCCGTCTTGCAACGTCCCCAGGAGGGCAGACCACCTCCCCGGGGGGTACTTTCGAGGCGGTTTCCCCCTGAGGAGGATGATGCCCAGAAGGTCGCGAGCCGCCACCGTCAGTGTTTCCGCTGTGCACCTCCCTCGCAGTGCGAGCTGCTCGTCTATGGGTGTCTCGAAGTCCGAGGACCTGCGGCGCTCCCATGCTAGCCACATCTGGATCCTGAACAACTGGGCGAAGGGCACCCTCCGCCGCCCGTGTGCGACTGCCAGCCAGTTAAGGGCCGCCCATCCCCACTCGTCCGCCACTCTCCCCTGCCCCGCCTTCCTGTGTAGCGAGATTGGGAATCTGTCCTCTAGCTCCGGGGGTGTCACCACGTCCCATGCGTACTTCGGTCCCCTGGCCTTCTTTGTCATTCCCCGGGTTGGCCCTGGGGGCTCGTCCTCGCCTCCCTCATCGCATGCCGAGTCCGCGTCTCTCTTCCTCCGCACGCCCGCAAGCCGGAAAGCAATGCCCTCCTCTGCATCCATGTCAGGAACTCCCCTCGCAGGGAACAGCTCCGCTCCTGGGTCGCCGGCCTGGCCATCCGGCCCCGAGGTGCCTGGCCTCGCCGCCGACTCTTGCGCCGTTTCGGGTTCAGGAGTCCGGGGTGTGTCGGGGGGTGTCACGTGAAAGGCCTGCCCTCCCTGTCCATCCCCTACTCCCATGCCCCTTGCCGCTGTGACAGTCCTCGGGCCTGTCGATAGGGAGTTGGGCTCGTCTGACTCTGAGCTCAACGAGTCCTTTTCGTCGTCCCCGGCGGCCTCAGCTTCGAGCTTCCCCTCCTGCGGGGCTCTGCCCGCCGCCAATCTCCTTGTTGCTTCTTCGAACCTTGCAAGGTACTCCTCGGAGCTCGGCCCCTCGTCGCTGGTCCCACTGTTCGCTGGCCCGTGCCCACCCTCGGTCTCGCTCGTGCGTTGGGGTGTGCTCTGCGTTGTGGCCTTTGGCGCGGTCACGACGGGGCTGTGGCCTTCGCTGGCCGTTGCCTCTGCTGGCCCCGCCCCCGTGTCTGCGGGGCTTCTCATCGCGTCACTCGGGGAGCGGCCGGGGTGTTCTGGGTAAACCTCGGGGTCTCCTGTCGGTGCCTCCGGCTGCGGGTGGCGCGGGCGCGTAGCTCCCTGCGCCCCCACTCCACCGCCTTCTCTGTTGCCATTGTCGGCCTCCCCGGCTTCCGGTATGTCTTGGCTTGCCGAGCCGAGGGGCGCTGCGTCCCTGGTGTCGCCTAGCGCCTCGGGTTGCTCAAGGGTCGGCTGGTATGCAAAGAGAAAGGTGTCTGTGTCTTCATACCTCGGCGCGGTTGAAAAGCTCGTGTTCATCCCGTCGAGCATTGTCCACCTCTGACCCCTCTCGGCATGCTCGTTGTGCGCGTGCACTATGTAGTGGCCTGCATTGTTCTCTCCTGTGTGCGTCACCACTGCCACGAGTCTCAGTCGTTTGCCTAGGCCTGGCAGGGTTATCGCAACGTCCGCGGCTACTGCTCTCCTGTCTGTGCCTCCAAAGGGGCGTGCCCTCTGCAGTTGGATAAGCACCGTTGTGCCGGCTCGACTGAAGGAGGGCTTGGTCTGGGACTCCCCCCTGGTCCCGCAACTCACGCACCTGTAGTCCTCCCCCGCCGAGGACCACGAGAACGCTTCGTCTAAGCCCTCCTGTAGCGTCCCGGCCCTCACGGGGAGGATGGTTGTGTCAAGGTCCTCGTGGGCAGTGTGGCCAGCCTGGCACTTCCCGCACCTGACATCGACCGTGTACCTGTGCCCTAGGCCCGCGATCCGGTCTGTCTGCCGAGTGTTGCAGGCCCGGTGGGCGGCGTTCTCTTCCTGGACTGTGGTGGCGACTGTTCGCAGGACCTCTCCCAAATCACATTGTCGTCCATCACCAAACGGGCCTGAGATGTTCGCAAATACCGACAGCAGTGCCGCGGCTGACCGCTCCCCTGTCACCCACCTGTGGACTGCCGCGGTAAGCCCGCCTTTCTCATGCGTACCGCACCCCTGGTAGACCATAACCTGCTGTGCCATGTCAGTGACCGCAATCAGGTTCAAGGCCGCTTGCAGGTAGCACGAGTTGGTGGTCGAAAGGTTCTCCTGCCACCCCCAGGCCTGGCTATTGTGTGTGGAGTCTGCCGCTGCTGAGGCCGGGGGGGCGTGGCGTGCGCCTTCCCCGCTGGGGTTGGCCCGTGGCCGGCAACTCTGGTTCGATGTGCGCCCGGCGCCGCCCTCACCACCGTCTGCCCCTGGGGATGGAGCTTCTATCACGCCTTTCTGCTTCGCACGCTTCGCCCTAGTCCCACGGGGGGCTCCCGGGACCCGCGGGGCTACCGCCCTCCTTCTCCTTCTCCTTCTGTCTGCCGCCGCCTGGGAGTCGGCGTCGTCCGATACAGAACTCAGCGAGTCTTCCTCCAACGCCCTGGCGAATCTTCCACTCTGTTTCTTCCAGAGCGCGGCCCTGTCTGCAGCCTCCCTCTTTGCTGCTTCCTCTCGTCTCGCGATGTACTCCCCGGGCTCCATCCTTTTGTCCTCCGCCCTCTCTCCAGGCAGCCAGTCGTTGTCCTCCGCGGTCGTCGCCCTTCGGCTTGGCGCGTCCCCGGGAGGCCGCTCACCTCCTTCCGTCGGTCTCCCTCCTGCTGTGTTGGGTTTGGTAAATGCAGGGGGGAGCACGGCATGGGGGGTGGCGCCCACGGACGGGTGATGCCCGCTGATCGTGTGCGTCGGCTGGACCTGCCCTTGCCCTCGTGCCGGTCCTACTTCGGGTACCCCGTCGCTCGGAGCCTCCTCCCTCAACGCCCCTCCTGCTGTGACGGGTTTGTCGAGTGCCGGAGTTTGCTCGGCGGCGGGTGTTTCGGTGGCGGGCAGGCCGGGCGGGTGGGGCCGCTCCCCTCGTGTCGGTGCCCCCCCTGCTGAGTTGGGTATGGTAAGTGCAGGGGTGAGCACCTCGTGCAGAGCGGAGCCTTCGGCCGGTTGGGGCCCTCCTGTTGGGTGCGTGGGCTGACCTGGCCCTTGAGCTCGTACCGTTTCGATCCCGGACGCCCTGCTGCACGGAACCTCCTCCCGGAGTGTCCCTCCTGCTGTGTAGGGTTTGTCTAATGCAGGAGTTCGCTCAGCGGCGGGTGTTTCGGTATCGGACGGGCCGGGTGGGAGGGTTCGTTCTCTGGGAGTAGTGGCGGCTGCGGGCGCCGACCCCCGGTCGAGCCCTTCCGGGCGGGCGACTTCTTCGGATGGGCCGGGAGTCCCGGGTTCCACCCCTCTCGGGGGACCTCCGCCTCCGCCTTGCGTGGGGCCGGCGTGGTTGTCGCCCTGGCCTCCCTCGGTCGCCTCGGCTCCCTGGCTCGGTGGCGTTGTCGTGATGGGCCACTCGCCTGCCGGTGCCCCCCCTGCCGTGTTGGGTTTGCTGAATGCAGGGGTAAGTTCGGCGTGGCGGGTGGCACCAGACTGCTCTCGTTCAGGGCCCGGAAACTCTCCCCCCTGGGTCCCCCCTGCTATGATGGGTTTGGTAAGTGCAGGGGTTTGCTCGGTGGCAGGTGTTTCGGCTCCGGTCGGATGGGTAGGGCGAGTGTGGTCGCTGGGGGCACGATGTGTCGCGGACGTCGATTCCCTGCCAGGCCACCCCGTGCCGGCGTCGTCTTCGGCCGGTCCGGGCGCCGTGGGCTCCAAACTGACCGGGGAATCTCTGTTGCAGCCCCGCATGGGGGCGTCAAGCGCGTGGCCCAGGCCCTCCTCGGGCGTAGGTTTGGGCTCCTCGGGTGCCGGGGTCCGTTCGGCTGCGGGTGCTGTGGTTCCGGACGGACCGGGTCCGCGTGCACTCCCCCTGTTCGGCGACGTGGCCGCGGGCTCCGTCTCCTGGCTGGGCCCCTCCATGTCGACGTCTCCCCCGGGTGTCTTCGGCTCCGCCCCCTCGGGGAGACCACTGCTGTCTCTCCGCATGAGGGCGTCGTAGAGGTGTCCTTGGCTCCCCCTGATCTCCGACTCCTCTGGCCCCCCTTTGTGGGTCGCCGCCCCGTGCCCCCCTGAGGGGGGCATCACCGCACGGTCTAAGCTCTGTCCTTCCATGTGCTCGTCCTCGTTTCGCCCATCGGAGGCGCCTCCCCCTCCACAGCCCCCCTTGGCCCGTACCTGGACCCCCGCGGGAGGGGGGCTCGGTGACCGTGTCCGGCCTCGCTCCTGCCCGGGCGCGTCTCCTGGGAACTCCTCCACCTCGCTCGCTGTCTCGCTCTCCCCCCCTCCCTCCTCCACCTCGGAGAGGGTAGAGCCGTCCTTTGCCGTCTGCGCTCCCGCTCGCTCTAGCTCCTGTTCCTCATGGAGGTCTTCCACTCTGCGTTGAACCTCGTCCAGGCACCCCGGCCCGATGAAGCCGCTCATGCCTGGGTCTGTGAGGGACGGGTCGACCCCGGCCGTCCTCCTGTCAGCCACCAGCCCTCTGCGGTTGATGGCCGCCGCCGCTCCCCTCACTACCCTGATCGACACTCTCTCCGCATACCCTCTGTAGGTCGACGCCTTGTCCTGGTTGGTTCGTTCCGCCACCAGGCTGGCCACGTTCAAAAGGAACCCGCGCGCCTCCGCTCCCATACCCCCGAAGGACTCCATGGCGAAGGCTGTGAGTCGGCGGTCGTTATCCTTAGTGTCTTCCGCGTACTTCCTGTGTTTCAGCTCCTCGCCCACGCGCGCGGTGTAGCCCACCGTCTTCGCTGCGCCCTTCCGATACGACGCCGCCTGGGGGTTCATCACCGTCACGTCGACCCATCTCGGTCTTCTCTCGTTCACCCCCCTGGGGAGAGACACGTCCCCCGGAATTCTTGCCGTGCTGCCCGATACGGTGTGCTTCTCTTCCTTCCTCGGGTCCAGGGCGGCGTCAGCACACGCCAAGTACACCTCGTCCCTGGCCGCGTTGTGCTTGGTGTTCATGTCCCCTCCGTTCTTGCACAACATGGCATGCAGGCCCAGCTGGTCCATGTCCCGTTCTCCACACAGCTGGCACGTCTGCCCCGGTTTGTATACCGGGGCGCCGACCCACAGTCTCACCGCCGTGGTGAACTCCGCAGGGGGCAAGTCCTTCCCTTCCCACGGGATCGCCGTGAGCCAGGAGCTGGCGTGGGGCATGGTGATCGAGTTCAGCCTCGCCTGGTTGATGTCGTCCTCGTAGCTGCCCCGCAGACCCAAACGCTGGTCTTCTTCGACGGCCCTCGACAGGAGGCGTTGAACTAGGACCTCCTCCGGCGGGGTCGGGTCAACTTTCACTGCTGCCTCTCCCCCCTCGGCCTTGAGGTGGGGAATCGACCTATTGAACTCCGCCGCGGCCTCCCCCCACTGCGCTCCGTTGATCTCGTAAGCCGGGTCCAGCGTGCGTGCCAGGCCCCTCCTGCCCGCTAGGGCTGCGATGCTGGCGGACACGTGGTGCTCCTCTGTGCTCCTGAGCCCTAGTCCTCCGAGCCTGATCGCCAGTTTGGCCTGCTTCCATGACCTGTCCGAGAACCCCAGCTCGCAGATGTCCTCCATCGCGTCTTTGACAAGGGCGTCGAACTTCCGGAAAGTCTTGCGGACCCCTGTCCCTGGTACGGCCCGCATGTAGTATACCATTTTCCCGAAGGAGTCGCACGCTCTCAGGAGGCAGTAGGCCGCCTGCTTGTCCTCCATCTTTCGGAGCATCCGGAAAGTCGCCTTCAGCTCCTCCACCTTCTTCCCCAGGAACGCCGCGCAGTGTTGGTCGGACCCGATCGGGGCCCCCAGGAAGTCGAAGGCGTCCCCTTTCCTCATTTTCGTGTCCTTCGGGAACCCCCAGTCCTGCGGGTCCCTGCTCAGGCTCTCGTCCAGCATGATCCACTCGCACTTGTCCCTGGCCACTTTCAGGCCTATTTTCAAGCACGCTCGCTCAAACTTTTTGAACGCCTTGAGGACGCACTCGCTGTCTCCTGCAAAAAACCCGTCGTCTAAATAGAAAAGACTCAGGTCGACTCCTGTCTCTGCCTTAATCTGCTTGATGATGGGGGCTATGGCGAGGGAGAACAGAAGGGGGCCGAGAGGGTCCCCCTGTTGCGCCCCTTCCTCTGAGGAGATCTCCCTCCCTTTGGTGAACAGCTTGGAGCTCCCTCCGTAGCACCACTTCACCCAGGGCCAGATCTCTGGCAAGCGGTCCTCCACTTCCCTCAGGAACGCCTCCCTGTGCACGCAGTTGAAGGCGTTCCGCAAATCCACCTTCAGCATGGCCTTCCCCTTCACCCTGCTCATCCGGCGGGCGTACTCCCGTACCACTTGTACTGCCGCTTCCGCTCCTCCCGGCACCGCTACCCCCACCTGATTGCCCTCCATCAGCACCTCCCTGGCCTGGTCCTTAACTTTGGCGCACGCGCACTTGGCCGTCAGGCGCCGCCACACCTCTCCCACTGCGATCGGCCGGACGTCCCCGGGCTTGTCTTTCTTCCTGAGGGCTATCAGTGTGGCTCCGGCCAGGTACGGCCTCGCCTCGACCGGGACCTTGCCCGCCAGCAGCAGGTTGACAAAGGACGTCATCTCTGCCACAACCCCCGGATTGTCTGGCGCTCCCGCCGCGTCCTTGAGGAACTGCGCCCTGAGGGAGGACGGGCCGGCCCCCGAGCCTCTCGGAAACTCTTTTATCGCGCTGAGCACTGCGTCCTCAGGCACCGAGAGCGGGTCCCCGGCCTCCAGCCCTGCCGGCCCCTCCTGTCGCCGGTGTTCGGCTGCCTTCGGGTGTTTGGAAAGGAGAGCTTCCCAGGTGGTGTTGTTGTCCTCGGCTAGGCCCTCTGCTACCAGTGCCGCGTTGCCCATAGAGAATCTCCCCATCTTGGTCAGCGTTGTGGCTCTGGCCAGCTTCCCCTCCTCCTCGTCCAATCTTGCCCTGTCTTTCCCGCCGGCCGCGGCGGCCCCGGCCTTGGCGTCTTCCCACAGCCGGCTGTAGCTGCCTTCGCCCCAGGCCACCAGCCTGTCTCTCGTCAGGGTGATGTTCTTGTTATGGGCCTTCCGGCCCCCCCTGTCCCTCCCCAGGCACGTCTTCGGCAGCATGTACAGCAAGAGCGCCGAGGCCTCGCTCTTTTCCTCGTTGACCAGTTTCAAGGTCCGCGTTAAAGTCTCCGCCCACAACCGGTGGAGCGGCCTCGGAACGGAGTTGCGGGTCTGGAGCCGCAGGTGTGCCACTTCCCCCCACCCTGGGAGCGTACTCCTGTCCGCGTGAGGGATGCTCGTCACCCCCGGGTTGTCCCCTCCCTTCAGCTTCTTGGCGCACGCTGCGTGTGCCATCTTCTCGATCTTGACCATGTCCCCGCACACCACGCACTCCCTCAGCCCCAGCTGCGACAGTACGTTAGGGTTGATCTTGTCCTCCCTGTTGTGGACATCTAAGTGCGCCTTTAAAGCCCCGAAGCTGCTGAACTTCGGTCCCATCCGCCCGCCCGCCGCCCTCATGGACCTCTCGCACCCGAGCAGTGGGCAAAAGAAGGCCGCTCCCTGCCGAATCCCGTGCAGGGAGTAGCACCCCTGCTTCAGGTCTGGGCAAGCCAACCACCGGGCGTCGCGGACACCGAGGGTCCCCTCGATTGTCCCCGCGTGCGCGGGGCTTTCATCTACGTTGACCATCTTCGCCTTGGCCGACCTCTTCCAGAGGATCTCTTTCGCACTTCCCTCGGCCTTCTCCTTTTTCAGGTCCTTGTAGGAGACCTTCTCGTAGTGCCCGTTACCGAAAGCCACCACGAGGATCCTCCTCTCGTCCCGCGTGTCCTCCCCTATCCTGATGACCGGGTTCCTCCCTCCCTTCACCACGATGATGCACGCCCCGCGCATGTCGGCCGCTGCCTGGAGAGCGAGGTGGTCCATCCACTTCGAGCCCGACCCCATCTCCTGGACGTATTCCCGCACTGCTTTCTCCGAGCCCAGGACCCCTTTATAGTAGTCCGACCTCGTCGCTATGTGGCGGGCTAACTCCCTCCTGAGCTGCCCCACGTCGTCCGCGGAGGGGTCCATCGCGTGCAGGAGCGCCCTGTAGCCACAGTTTCCGCCCTCCCCGCTTGTGGAGAGAGCCGTCGCCCCCGCTTCCCTTAGGATCCTGGTGCGGTCGATCGCCGCCGCGTATTCCCAGCACCCTTCCGGCTCTTCGTGCGGGTGGTCCCTGGTCGACTCGGCTTTCTGCCTGCAGCTCACATGGGCATTGCTGGCGCACTTCCGGTCCTCCACAGCTCCGCAGTGGTGGCACAGGCCCATCTTTAGCCTGGCTAGATCCGCCGCCGGCACGGCGTCCTTCCCCCCCGGCAACTGGTGCTCCCTCGCCAGGTGATGCACGAGTTTATCGCGCGTGCCTTTGAAGGGGCAGCCTCCGACTTTGCACGCCTCTTCCCGCACGCTTGGGCACTCGGGGTTGTTGCCGGGGGCCGACCGGCTCGGGGGGCGCTTCTGCTGCTGCGCCTTTTTCGTCGCCTCGGGCTCCCCGCCACCCCTCAGGTCGTGGGGGTCGAGCCAGATCACTTGAGGGCCGGCCTGCGGGTCGCCCCACCCCTCGTACCTCGCCTCCTGCCTCCGAGCGGCCTCTTCCCTCTCGTAGGCCGAGACCGGGCGGCGTCTGCCCGGGCGTGAACCCCTCCACCTCCGCAACCTCCTCGGCCGCCTCTCGAGTGTTCCGCCTTCCGGCTGCCTTCGTCGCCTCAGCCCCAGGAGCATGCCCAGCCCCGCAGCGAGCATCGTCCACTGGGCCCCTGGGGCCAGGATTGGTCGTGCCTGCCGGGCACCTTCCCGCATCGCCTCCCAAGCGGTCTCGCGGCCTGGGACCCGCCCCTCGGCTGCAGTCGACGAGCTCGGTCGGCCCAGTCCTGAGGCCCCTACGTTCGGCAAACCGTCCCCCCTCCTGCCCCGGAGCCGTTCCGTCAGGTGGGAGTCCCCCCACGCCGCCGCCGCCCCTACTAGCACTACCCACAGCAAAACCCACCGGCTGCGGGTACAACTACTCCGGGCCTGCGCCCCACCGTGTAGGCCACTCGGG
>JAPJBO010002023.1:0-22687 GCA_030068145.1 Diplonema papillatum
GCTGAAGTTGGGACTCCCACACACTGAAATCAAGTGCTCCTAGGCAGACGAACTGTTAGTGTTGCGAACGAATCGCAAACACACTGAGATCGGGACCCCACACACTGAAATCGACTGGGAACAACCTGAGCGATCTCTCTTAATAAAAGATTGAAGCGCCGAAGGCGCAACCACCGAAACCGACTTTGTACACACGAAACAGAGATCTTATGAATCAACGAAAAGCGAGCGAAAAAGAGCGTGAAAACCCGGAAGAAGTCAAAATAGTACCTGTATCTGCCACAAGACTCCTTCGCCAGCGCTGTTTGCGATGTGGTGTTTTCTCTGTTAACATTCCTGTGAGGTGGAGTTGGGGTTGGTTTACCATCCTCCAAGCGAATGGATTGGAACAGCAATTGTAGCCTACAAATCCGGTTTGTCCTGCTTCATCGTAGCTGGCTGCGCAACAAGAACAAAAGTGTGGAAAGTAAGTAACTATGTATTTCTTTGTCTCCCCATCCACCTATATGTGTGGCTGTCATCAGAGAGAGAATCATTACGTTGTTGGTGCCGTGCGCCTACAACGACGCGGCCTTGTCGTAAACGATGATGATTGCGTCGATGATGGCGCAGCCGGGGGCGTTCTGGCTGGTGGGTGCGACCGCCTGCGAGTGTTAACAGGTTGTGTCGCTGGTTCTTTTTGATCGCTTGGCCCACGGCGGCGGCTAGCACCTTGGCAGAGACTCTCAACTCCCGCTGAACAATACGTCTTGCGGATACTCGGGCACCGCATCAACATCCATTCGGTCTCCAGCAGCAAAGCACTTGTGAGATCGCTGTTCAGTGTGGAGGTCGGATTGGGTGGTTGCGCCTTCGGCGCTTGAATCTTTTATCAAGAGAGATCGCTCAGGTTGTTCTCAGTCGATTTCAGTGTGTGGGGTCCCGATCTCAGCGTGTTTGCGATTCGTTCGCAACACTAACAGTTCGTCTGCCTAAGAGCACTTGATTTCAGTGTGTGGGGGTCCCAACTTCAGCGTGTTTGCGATTCGTTTGCAACACTATACAGTCGTCTGGCCTTGGAGCACTTGAAGGTCGTATTTTCCCGTCTTTTTCCTAGTTTTTCGCCGACTGTCTTTCCGTCTTTTACCGGGTTTTACACGCTCTTTTTCGCTCGCTTTTCGTTGATTCATAAGATCTCTGTTTCGTGTGTACATAGTTGGATTGGGTGGTTGCGCCTTCGGCGCTTGAATCTTTTATCAAGAGAGATCGCTCAGGTTGTTCTCAGTCGATTTCAGTGTGTGGGGTCCCGATCTCAGCGTGTTTGCGATTCGTTCGCAACACTAACAGTTCGTCTGCCTAGGAGCACTTGATTTCAGTGTGTGGGGGTCCCAACTTCAGCGTGTTTGCGATTCGTTTGCAACACTATGCAGTCGTCTGGCCTTGGAGCACTTGAAGGTCGTATTTTCCCGTCTTTTTTCCAAGTTTTTCGCCGACTGTCTTTCCGACTTTTCCCGGGTTTTTCACGCTCTTTTTCGCTCGCTTTTCGTTGATTCGTAAGATCTCTGTTTCGTGTGTACAAAGTCAGATTGGGTGCTTGCGCCTTCGGCGCTTGAATCTTTTATTAAGAGAGATCGCTCAGGTTCTTCTCAGTCGATTTCAGTGTGTGGGGTCCCGATCTCAGCGTGTTTGCGATTCGTTCGCAACACTAACAGTTCGTCTGCCTAGGAGCACTTGATTTCAGTGTGTGGGAGTCCCAACTTCAGCGTGTTTGCGATTCGTTTGCAACACTATACAGTCGTCTGGCCTTGGAGCACTTGAAGGTCGTATTTTCCCGTCTTTTTCCTAGTTTTTCGCCGACTGTCTTTCCGACTTTTCCCGGGTTTTACACGCTCTTTTTCGCTCGCTTTTCGTTGATTCATAAGATCTCTGTTTCGTGTGTACATAGTTGGATTGGGTGGTTGCGCCTTCGGCGCTTGAATCTTTTATCAAGAGAGATCGCTCAGGTTCTTCTCAGTCGATTTCAGTGTGTGGGGTCCCGATCTCAGCGTGTTTGCGATTCGTTCGCAACACTAACAGTTCGTCTGCCTAGGAGCACTTGATTTCAGTGTGTGGGAGTCCCAACTTCAGCGTGTTTGCGATTCGTTTGCAACACTATGCAGTCGTCTGGCCTTGGAGCACTTGAAGGTCGTATTTTCCCGTCTTTTTCCTAGTTTTTCGCCGACTGTCTTTCCGACTTTTCCCGGGTTTTACACGCTCTTTTTCGCTCGCTTTTCGTTGATTCATAAGATCTCTGTTTCGTGTGTACATAGTTGGATTGGGTGGTTGCGCCTTCGGCGCTTGAATCTTTTATCAAGAGAGATCGCTCAGGTTGTTCTCAGTCGATTTCAGGTCCCGATCTCAGCGTCTTTGCGATTCGTTCGCAACACTAACAGTTCGTCTGCCCAGGAGCACTTGATTTCAGTGTGTGGGGGTCCCAACTTCAGCGTGTTTGCGATTCGTTTGCAACACTATACAGTCGTCTGGCCTTGGAGCACTTGAAGGTCGTATTTTCCCGTCTTTTTCCTAGTTTTTCGCCGACTGTCTTTCCGTCTTTTACCGGGTTTTACACGCTCTTTTTCGCTCGCTTTTCGTTGATTCATAAGATCTCTGTTTCGTGTGTACATAGTTGGATTGGGTGGTTGCGCCTTCGGCGCTTGAATCTTGTATTAAGAGAGATCGCTCAGGTTGTTCTCAGTCGATTTCAGTGTGTGGGGTCCCGATCTCAGCGTGTTTGCGATTCGTTCGCAACACTAACAGTTCGTCTGCCTAGGAGCACTTGATTTCAGTGTGTGGGAGTCCCAACTTCAGCGTGTTTGCGATTCGTTTGCAACACTATGCAGTCGTCTGATCTTGGAGCACTTGAAGGTCGTATTTTCCCGTCTTTTTTCCAAGTTTTTCGCCGACTGTCTCCGACTTTTCCACGCTCTTTTTCGCTCGCTTTTCGTTGATTCATAAGATCTCTGTTTCGTGTGTACAAAGTCTGTGATTCGTTTGCAACACTACAATCGTCTGGCCTTGGAGCACTTGAAGGTCTTTTTCCCGTCTTTTTTCCAAGTTTTTCGCCGACTGTTTTTTCCGACTTCCTCCAGGGTTTGTAAACACTCTTTTTTGCTCGCTTTTTCGCTGATTCATAAGATCTCTGTTTCGTGTGTACATAGTTGGATTGGGTGGTTGCGCCTTCGGCGCTTGAATCTTTTATCAAGAGAGATCGCTCAGGTTGTTCTCAGTCGATTTCAGTGTGTGGGGTCCCGATCTCAGCGTGTTTGCGATTCGTTCGCAACACTAACAGTTCGTCTGCCTAGGAGCACTTGATTTCAGTGTGTGGGGGTCCCAACTTCAGCGTGTTTGCGATTCGTTTGCAACACTATGCAGTCGTCTGGCCTTGGAGCACTTGAAGGTCGTATTTTCCCGTCTTTTTTCCAAGTTTTTCGCCGACTGTCTTTCCGACTTTTCCCGGGGTTTTCACGCTCTTTTTCGCTCGCTTTTCGTTGATTCATAAGATCTCTGTTTCGTGTGTACAAAGTCAGATTGGGTGCTTGCGCCTTCGGCGCTTGAATCTTTTATTAAGAGAGATCGCTCAGGTTCTTCTCAGTCGATTTCAGTGTGTGGGGTCCCGATCTCAGCGTGTTTGCGATTCGTTCGCAACACTAACAGTTCGTCTGCCTAGGAGCACTTGATTTCAGTGTGTGGGGGTCCCAACTTCAGCGTGTTTGCGATTCGTTTGCAACACTATACAGTCGTCTGGCCTTGGAGCACTTGAAGGTCGTATTTTCCCGTCTTTTTCCTAGTTTTTCGCCGACTGTCTTTCCGTCTTTTACCGGGTTTTACACGCTCTTTTTCGCTCGCTTTTCGTTGATTCATAAGATCTCTGTTTCGTGTGTACATAGTTGGATTGGGTGGTTGCGCCTTCGGCGCTTGAATCTTTTATCAAGAGAGATCGCTCAGGTTGTTCTCAGTCGATTTCAGTGTGTGGGGTCCCGATCTCAGCGTGTTTGCGATTCGTTCGCAACACTAACAGTTCGTCTGCCTAGGAGCACTTGATTTCAGTGTGTGGGGGTCCCAACTTCAGCGTGTTTGCGATTCGTTTGCAACACTATGCAGTCGTCTGATCTTGGAGCACTTGAAGGTCGTATTTTCCCGTCTTTTTTCCAAGTTTTTCGCCGACTGTCTCCGACTTTTCGGGGTTTTCACGCTCTTTTTCGCTCGCTTTTCGTTGATTCATAAGATCTCTGTTTCGTGTGTACAAAGTCTGTGATTCGTTTGCAACACTACAATCGTCTGGCCTTGGAGCACTTGAAGGTCTTTTTCCCGTCTTTTTCCCAAGTTTTTCGCCGACTGTTTTTTCCGACTTCCTCCAGGGTTTGTAAACACTCTTTTTTGCTCGCTTTTTCGCTTAATCGTAAGATCTCTGTTTCATGTGTACATAGTTGGATTGGGTGGTTTCGGTTTTTTTTTTTTTGGCCCAAAAATTTTTGGAAATTTTTCGGGGTTTTTTGTTTTTGGCCCAAAATTTTTTTGGAAAATTTTCAGATTTTTTTTTTTGGCCCAAAATTTTTCGGAAATTTTTTCGGAATTTTTTTTTTGGGCCAAAAAATTTTCGGAAATTTTCGGATTTTTTTTTTTCGGCCCAAAAAATTTTCGGAATTTTTTTCGAAATTTTTTTTTGGAAAATTTTCGGATTTTTTTTTGGCCTGAAAATATTTCGGGAAAATTTGGTCACAATCCCAAAAAAGGTAGAGATAAGGGCGCAACCCCCAAAAAAGGTCGAGATAAGGGCGCAACCCTCAAAAAAGGTCGAGATAAGGGAACAACCCCCAAAAAAGGTCGAGATAAGGGAACAAGCCAAAAACGGGCCAAAAAGGTAGAGATAAGGGCGCAGCTCAAAAAGGTAGAGATAAGGGCGCATCTCAAAAAGGTCGAGATAAGGGCGCAACCCAAAAACGGGCCAAAAAGGTCGAGATAAGGGCGCAACCCAGAAATGGGCAAAAAAGGTATCGATAAGGTCTCATGAGACGGTATCGGGACCGCCGCCAAAACCTTGTGTCTTTTTGAAAATGGCAAAAAAAAAAATTCTGGAAAAAAAATGGGTTTTTTGAATTTTAAAAGTTTGGAACAAACTCTGCAGTAATTTTTGAGGAAGTTGAGCAAAATTTTTTTTTTCCAAAATTTTTTTTAGGGCTCCATCGGGGCTGGTCTTCACTTTGGCTCATCTTCACTTTGTCTCCAGGATACAAAGTGAAGATCCTGCCCCGGATACAAAGTGAAGATCCTGTTTGGATACAAAGTGAAGATCTCTAAAGTGAAGATCCTGTTTGGATACAAAGTGAAGATCCTGTTTGGATACAAAGTGAAGATTTTAAGTCGAAAAATCTTCACTTTGTATCCAAACTGGATCTTCACTTTGGATCCGGGGTACAAAGTGAAGATCCTGTTAGAATCCAAAGTGAAGATTTTTAGTCGAAAAAATCTTCACTTTGTATCTGGTCAAAATGTCTCTAGCAGGTCACTCAACAGCTCAGTCAGAAGACTGTCCAGGCCTTGTGACCCTGGATGGCGTTTTACCCTGCCCCCTCTCCCTCCCTCCCCCTGGCCTCAGTGGTGCAAGCACCACGCGCTCTTCAAACCCACCCCCCCCCAAATCTTCACTTTGTACCCGGGAGACAAAGTGAAGATTTTTCGACTTAAAATCTTCACTTTGTCTCCAAACAGGATCTTCACTTCGTACCCGGGAGACAAAGTGAAGATTTTTCGACTTAAAATCTTCACTTTGTCTCCAAACAGGATCTTCACTTTGTATCCTGGGTACAAAGTGAAGATCTCCAAAGTGAAGATCCAGTTTGGATACAAAGTGAAGATTTTTCGACTTAAAATCTTCACTTTGTATCCAAACTGGATCTTCACTTTGTCTCCAAACAGGATCTTCACTTTGTATCCAAACAGGATCTTCACTTTGTACCCGGGAGACAAAGTGAAGATTTTTCGACTTAAAATCTTCACTTTGTCTCCAAACAGGATCTTCACTTTGTATCCGGGATGTAAAGTGAAGATCTCTAAAGTGAAGATCCTGTTTGGAGACAAAGTGAAGATGATCCAAAGTGAAGATCAGTAAAGTGAAGATCCAGTCAGGATACAAAGTGAAGATCCAGTTTGGATACAAAGTGAAGATCTTGGTTTCTCGTATCTAAAGTGAAGATCTGTAAAGTGAAGATTTTTCGACTTAAAATCTTCACTTTGCATCCGGAGACAAAGTGAAGATGAGCCAAAGTGAAGACCAGCCTCCATCGGCTCCGCGGGAGCGTTTTAAAAAGACACAAGGTTCTGACCCTGCATGCTATAGGACGCCAACTCGACCTTTTTTGATTCATTCACCTCTCGGACGCCAACTCGACCTTTTTTGATTCACAAATTTTAGGACGCCAACTCGACCTTTTTTGGACCTTTTGAATCAAGACGCCATCCACACCTTATTCCTGTATACTTCACCTGTAGGACGCCAACTCGACCTTTTTGGTCATAGGGGGGGGTCATATAGGGGTCATATGGGGGTATGGGGGTCATATAGGGGTCATATGGGGGTATATGGGGGTCATATAGGGGTCATATGGGGGTCATATAGGGGTCATATAGGGGTCATATAGGGGTCATATAGGGGTCATATAGGGGTCATATGGGGGTCATATGGGGGTCATATGGGGGTCATATCATGCAGGGTCAAACCTTGTGTCTTTTTAAAACGCTCCCGCGGGGCCGATGGACCCCAAAAAAAAATTTTGGCAAAAAAAAATTTTGCTCAACTTCCGCAAAAATTACCACAGAGTTTGTTCCAAACTTTTAAAATTCAAAAAACCCATTTTTTTTCCAGAAATTTTTTTTTGGCCATTTCCAAAAAGACACAAGGTTTTGACCCTGCATGATATAGCATGCAGGGTCAGAACCTTGTGTCTTTTTAAAACGCTCCCGCGGAGCCGATGGCCACCAAAAAAAAAAGTTGGAAAAAAAAAATTTTGCTCAACGTCATCAAAAATTACTGCAGAGTTTGTTCCAAAATTTTAAATTTCAAAAAACCCATTTTTTTTCCAGAATTTTTTTTTTTGCCATTTTCAAAAAGACACAAGGTTTTGACCCTGCATGATAGGGGTCATATCATGCAGGGTCAAAACCTTGTGTCTTTTTAAAACGCTGCCGCAGGGCCGATGGAGCCCTAAAAAATTTTTCGGGAAAAAAAAATTTTGCTCAACTTCCTCAAAAATTACTGCAGAGTTTGTTCCAAACTTTTAAAATTCAAAAAACCCATTTTTTTTCTGGAATTTTTTTTTTGGCCATTTCCAAAAAGACACAAGGTTTTGACCCTGCATGATATGGGGGTGGGTTCGCCAATCTCAGATTTTGCAAAAGTTGGCGGGTGTCAGATTTTGCAAACGCGAAATCTCAGATTTTGCAAAATCTGAGATTGGCGAACCCAGGAATTTTTTTTTGCTGGGCCAAATCTCAGATTTTGCAAACCTGAAAATCTCAGATTTTGCAAATCTCAGATTTTGCAAATCTCAGATTTTGCAAAATGGGCCAATCTCAGATTTTGCGTATTTCACCAAAATCTCAGATTTTGCAAAATCTGAGATTTTGGTGTGATTGCAAAATCTGAGATTTTCAGAACTACAACAACAAAAATTTTGGGTCAAATTTTTTTGGGCTCAGCTTTAGGACAGTTCCAGGCAGTGTGTTCTGTCGGATTGGGGGGGTTGCGCCTTCGGCGCTTAAAATTTTTATTATAAGAGATGGCAGGAGGTTGCCACCAGTTGATTTCAGTGTGTGGGGTCCCTATTTCAGTTGGTGAAAATTTCGTTTGCAACACTCAAGTTTTGTCTGCACAGGAGCACTGCATTGTGTGAGGAAATCGAAATCCTCAGATTTTGCAGACCTGAAATCTCAGATTTTGCAAAATCGAAAATCTCAGATTTTGCAAATCTCAGATTTTGCAAAATGGGCCAATCTCAGGCGGGTCTGGATCAACCCAATCTGGATCAATAAAAACTGGATCAAAAAAAACTGGATCAAAAAAAACTGGATCAATAAAAACTGGATCAACTTTCCTGATCTGAGATTTTCGATTTTGCAAAATCTGAGATTTCGCGTTTGCAAAATCTGAGATTTTCGATTTTGCAAAATCTGAGATTTTTAGGTTTGCAAAATCTGAGATTTCAGGTTTGCAAAATCTGAGATTTTGCCCAGCAAAAAAAAATTTCTGGGTTCGCCAATCTCAGATTGTGAGCGAGGTGGGTGAGAGTGGTGGTGTAGTGTGTGGTGTGTGAGTGGGTGGGGTGAGTGGGTGTGAGTGATGGGGTGGATTGGTGTGAGTGGGTGTGAGTGGGGTGGGTTGGTGTGAGTGAGGTGGGTGTGAGTGGTGGTTGGTGTGAATAAGGTGGGTGGTGTGAGTGGGGTGGGTTGGTGTGATGGTGGGAGGTGGGGTGGGTTGAGTGTGGTGCCAATACAGGTCAAACTGGATTTCTGTCTTGATCTTCCCTTTTGGAAGAGACACAGGCTAAACCAGGTTTCTGTCTTGAGGCACTTGCCAACACAGGTCAAACTGGATTTCTGTCTTGATCTTCCTTTTTGGAGCTAACAGGTTTCTGTCTTGAGGCCACACTTGCCAACACAGGTCAAACTGGATTTCTGTCTTGATCTTCCTTTTTGGAAGAGACACAGGCTAAACCAGGTTTCTGTCTTGAGGCAAATGTATACCAAACTGCTTTTGTTCCCTAGCCTTCACTGCCTCATCTAGCCTTCAGCATTGTTCCATGTTCTGCCTTTTTCTTTTACCTCTTGTTGACTGTGCAGCAAATGCAAAGCGTTGGTTGTATTGATGTGAGCTGTGTTGCTTGTACTTGAAAATTCCCAACAAACACACACAGGAGAGAGAAAATGAGTTCTACACATGTGTCTGAACACCTTCAAAAAGGAAAAAACAGAAGGTGGGTGGCAGAGGCTGGGTCACGCCTCTCAAGTGAAAGGCAGAAGTTGTACTCAGGATCATCTTGGGTGAAGAGAAGGGCAAAGCCCCAGTTGCAACTCCTTGAGGTTGCAGCAGAGGGCCCAGAAGCTGTCGTCGAGCTCCTTCAGTGTTATCATGCAGGGTCAAAACCTTGTGTCTTTTTAAAACGCTCCCGCGGGGCTGATGGAGCCCTAAAAAAATTTTGGAAAAAAAAAAATTTGCTCAACTTCCTCAAAAATTACTGCAGAGTTTGTTCCAAACTTTTAAAATTCAAAAAACCCAATTTTTTCCGGAATTTTTTTTTTTTGCCATTTTCAAAAAGACACAAGGTTTTGACCCTGCATGTTATGGGGTTCTGCCAACTCACGTCAGCTGCCCCTGTTGTGGGGAAACTCTAGAATCATGGCAAATTAACTATGGAGGCCGAGGGAAGGGTGACTGGCCCTTCTGGCGGTGCAAACCGTGCAAACAGGTTATTGGTGGAAGCACCATGTTTGCTGGAGCCCTCAAGCAGCTTGGGCTCAAGCTTGAGGGTATGGCTGAGCCGACTGATGATGATGATAAAAAGAAGAAGTCCAAAAAAGGGTGTGCATCTCTCCACCCTGCAGTTGGTGAACAAAATCCAGGGGTTTTCCCTGGGATCTCAACACAAGGCGCAGGATTCGAATATGTGGATGGACCACGACACACACAGTAGGTACAACAAAGTGTTGAAAGCAGTTACCAGAGAGGGAATGCGAAGCCTCGAGGCTGCAATCCTCCCCCTTGGGGGGCCGGGCAAGTGCCTTGAGTTTGACGAATTCTCTGTTGGACTGCAGAGAAAAACTGAGGCAGGTGTGACACTGTACACCTATATTAGATACTTGGGCATTGTGGAAAGAGGGACAGGAAAGTGCATCCTGCGTCAGTTGCCTGAGAAGTGGAAAAAGGCAGTGGAGTGTGGTGAAACAGTCGAATTGCCCTCTGGGCTGGGAAAATGGACCAACAACACGGGCAAGCGAGTTGTTCCCCCCCCCCCTCCGATTTCCAAGGCTGAGTTGAAGAGTGTCCTCGACGAGAACATTATAGAACTTGGGACCACTGAAGATCCCTTATCATGCAGGGTCAAAACCTTGTGTCTTTTTGGAAATGGCCAAAAAAAAAATTCCGGAAAAAAAATGGGCTTTTTAAATTTTAAAAGTTTGGAACAAACTCTGCAGTAATTTTTGAGGAAGTTGAGCAAAATTTTTTTTTTCCGAAAAAATTTTTAGGGCTCCATCGGCCCCGCAGGAGCGTTTTAAAAAGACACAAGGTTTTGACCCTGCATGTTATTTATTTCGACAGATGGTGCGGCAACCTACCGCACCATGTTCAATGCCACTTCACCAGAGTTCTACTGGCACAAGCACGCTCAGGTGCTTGACTCACCCAGAAGAGTGAGGTACGCCTGGGTTAATCACGGGAAGGACCAATTCACCAAGTGGGTGAGCTCTTGGGTGAAAAAGTCAGCAGATGATGCTCACTTTGGAGTGAAGGACTCCTTTGCTGTTGAAACTGATGTCTTTGCTGACATCTGCCAAGAAAAGTTGGGTGGAGACAAGGAAGACCTGCTCCGTTATTACAGACAAAAAGATTGGATGGCAGGCACTCAACTTGCTGACGGCACCTGGGCTGTCCTCAAACAATCCATCAAAACAGGTGGTATAAAGTCCAAAGATAAAACTGATGCCATCATGGTGGCCAACTGGAGAAAGAATTTGTCGGGATGTGATTTGTTTCGGTATTGGTGATGCCTTGAGACAGCCCTACATGGTTGTCCAGGCTGAGGCTCGGACTGTCCAAAGAACACAAACTGAACCCAGCTCTGATGATGAGAGTGGGGAGTTGGAGCCCTGCCTGAAAACACGTGTTTCCGCACGTGTTTTCTCTCAGGCTCCCTGCGGGAATAAATAGCGACTGAGAGCAGAGATGATTGATCCTTGTTTTAGTGTACATACTAAACACCGAAAGGTTTCCTCGTCCCTCGACTGTTTTGTTTTTCCCACCACCCAATATGGAAGATGAACCAGATATTGCCCAGCTTTTTTCGATGAGCGAAGTGCAGACTGCACGGGCGGTCGGTTTCTCCATCGGCAACAGCAGGGCAAGGAATGCCAGCCCCTATGAGCATGTCGGAACGCATGTTGCGCGACCAGGTGGAAGCCTTGGTGGGGAAGCTGATCGTGTACCGGTGTAGAAGAAAGGGCACCGTGGACTACGGCATGTACGCTGGGGTCTTGGGACGTAGTGAGGGAGGTGCGGCAGTTCCTCCGTATGTTGTGCGGCGGAGTGAGGCTTTCAACTACCTTGACACGGTAGAGCCCCACGACGGACCCGAGGAAACGGTCCAGATGCCGCACCCCGAGTGGGAGTACAGCCGCGTGGTGGAGGCGTCGGTCCACCAGACGGAGGCGGCAGAGGCGTTCGTGCGGAAATCGCAGGAGCGACAGCAACACGAGGTTGCTAGTCTGCGGCAGCGACTTGCGGCGATGGAGGCCCTGGTTCAGCAGCAAGCTGTAGACGGACCCCGCGATGCGATGATGGGAGAGGTTCCTCGGAGACACCCTGCAGACGTTGCAGGTGTGAAGGAGTGGGTGAACGAAGTTGAAGATGATCCCCACCGTCTGGTCTTGCAGCTAGAGGGCCGATGGGTCGTGCCGTATCTCAGCTCGACGGGGGGTAAAATCCTCCAAGACGCGTTCACTGCTCTTCGCCATTGGATCTTCGCCGCCTCGGAGATGGAGGATTGGTGGAAAACCCACCATTTGACTCTGGGCAACTTCCTTTTGCGGCAAGTGTTGCTGCAGTTCTGTTTCGTGCGGGACAGGGTTCCACGGGCAGTGCTGCAACAGCGCTTGGAGAAGGAGGACACCTCGATTCACGAGGTGCTGCGTGCAGCTGCGTCGTGTTCCCCCGCCAAGAACGTGCCAGCTTTCCCTTCTCGTCAGAAGACGGCCAAACCGCGAACACGGACGGGAAACGCAGAGGCGGGGGGGAGGCATTGACTAGCTTCTTCCCCGCTTCACCCGGCACGCGCAAGGGCGTTTCCTCGGCTACGCTCGACGTCCCGCAGAAGAAGGAGCACCCCGCCCTTCGGCGCATTCGACGAAGGCTCACCGCCAAACGTTTCTCTCTTCGGACGAGCAGTCCTTCGTCTTGTTCAAAGTCGAATAGGAAAAGAAGAAAAAGGAAAAGAAAACAGAATCACCCCTACTCGTACCTCCAGAGTGAACAACGAAGCAGTGGTTCCAGCAAAGGAAGCCTGGGGAGAGTTGGAATCGCTGGTGAGTCGAATGTGGGCCAGGTCCACTTCGACCCAGCGCCAGTATTTGTGGGCCCGGTTAGTCCGATGGACAGCCGCAAACAAATTGCAGTTGACCGCGGATTCGGCGGCTCTGTTTGTATTGGCTACAAAGGTCAGCCGGCAAGGACAGCTCGCCTATGCAAAAGCATTAGCGGGGACATTCCGGCATATCGGCATGCCTGCCCAGTCCCTGCACAGTCTTGCGGGGGCACTAAGAGCGGTCGGGGGAGCCATTCCTGTGCACCAGGCCCGGCCGGTAACCAAATTAAAGTTGGTGGCTTGGGCACGCCGTCAAGTACCCGAGCTGCAGCTGGCGGCCCTTCTTGCGTGGAAAACCGCAAGTCGTTGGGGGGAAGTGACCCAGTTAGGATCACACCAGTTCTTGAAAGTGACAAACTCAAAAGTGGTCTTAGACTGGGCCTCAGTTCCGAAGTCGCGAAGATCCAACCCGTTCACTCGTTCAAGGTGGGCTGTGGTGGTTGGGGATTTGACATCCGAGATCGCCTCCCTATTCCAAACACTGCAGCCGTTCCATCAACTCTGTCCCGTAACAACCGCAGAATTAGCACTTTTGTGGCAGAAAGACCCCCAGATGCGCGGCTTTACAGGTCACAGCATCAAGCGGGGAGCCACAACACACCTTTTCAAGGCGGTAGAGCAAGGGGCCAGGTTGCCTCTAGAGTTGATTGGACGGCTCGCGAAACACAAAGAAGGCCAAGGGAGTGGGATTCCCGACATGACGCTCCGTTACGGAAGCGATTCGGTAGCAATGGCCGAAGCGTTGGGAACAGCCCACGCGACGGCCCTCTTGTGATTCCTCCTCCTGCCTCTCCCTCTCCTCTCAAAACTCGCCATACAATCACACGGCGCTCTCATGCGACCCGCCTGCCTCGAACGGCAGAGGAACGGGAATCACCGCTACACGTTGCTAGCATTACACCCATGCGTGTTGATTTCTTGAAGAACCGGATGCGGAAAAGCGTCCGCGATCGTTTTGAGTCCGTGTGGAACACCACCTTCCAACCAAAAACCTGCTTGAAAAAAGAAGAAAACGTGCGTCAAAAAGAGACACCCCGATGCTCTATGTTCCAAGGGTCGCACGCGCGAACCCTCGTCGAGAACGGTATTGCTTCAGTAGCGCAAGCCCCAGGAACCTTGGAAACTGTCCCGTTCACTGTCGTTGAAGAAAAGCCGACAGGAATGCGACAGCGTTTTATTTTGTGGACCCAGGAAGCTAATTCCGCTCTAAAGAGCGAGGGCTATGAAGCCTATGTCCCACTGGGGCACGTGTCAGAATACCTCGACGCGGTGCTCGGCGAGTGTGCGACAACCCGCGACCTGCGGACAGGTTTCTATCAGGTAGAGATCCCACCCGAGTCAAGAAAGCATTTTCGTTTCGTAGACGACTCGGGGACCTGGTACGAAATGAATCGGTTGCCAATGGGCCACAGCTGTGCACCAGAGATCATGCACACGCTGACATCGGTATTGGCCGCGGATCCGGCCTGTTTCTCTGGTATTCCTGCACAACGGCGCATAGACGAATTCCTTCGCACGAACGTGGCTTCGCCTGAACGTTGCTTCGCCTGAACGTGGCTTCGCCCGAACCCTCTCCCGAACTTTGCTTCACCAGAACTTAGCTTCGCCCGAACGTTGCTTCGCCTGAACGTGGCTTCGCCCGAACCCTCTCCCGAACTTTGCTTCACCAGAACTTAGCTTCGCCTGAACTCTGCTTCGTTCGAACTTTGCTTCATCAGAACTTAGCTTCGCCCGAACGTGGATTCACCAGAACAGTGCACGTGGCGAGCTACCTACAGGTTGCTCGTTGTCCTGCTGTTTACTCCGGTTGGACTAGGATTGGTAACGTGTTCTCTGACACATTACCAACTCTTGAAATCTGTACAAGACCAACAAAGACAGAAGGCGATAGGCATTGCCAGCAATCTCGGGTGTTGGTGGCTTCCATGATCACTGTACGTTCAATGTCAAACTTAACACGCACTTTGCAGATTCATCTGGGGAATCAACGACCCGAAGATGGCCACTCCGGTGTCTTTTCAACAAACCGTGATCCAGGAGGGCGGTGAAGGGGTGAAAAACGAAAGTTTTAAAGGTGAGGAGGTTTTTCTCGGGACTGGCGTAGTGGAGGCGGCATGTGACCTTGTTCTCCACAAGGCTTTCTTGTTTCTTCCACAACGTTTGTCTAAGATCCTGAGCTTGTTTCTCATTTGCCTTCTTCTTATTTCTACGTGGCTGAAAGCGCAGGGAAGACGATTCCCTGAATAGCTTTTCAGCTCGTTCATGGCTTGCGCAAGTTTGAGCTTCAGACGTGTTGAGCTCCCACTTGCATCCGAGGGCAGTGTCAGGTATGCGGTCCAAAACGACTGGCTACTTTTTACATAATAATTCAACTCTAAAGTATTCCTTTTTAAGAAATCTTCAAAAACCTTTTTTTTTTTTGAATCAAAGAAAGGGGGTGAAAATGGAAAAAGATGGAGCACTCGGTCACCTGCAACGAGGCAAACGAAGGAAGTATTTGGAAGGAAAAAGCAGGAGTGCATTGTACTCAGGCTCAATCAGAGAGAAGAATAGAGCCCAGCCAGAGGTTGAGCTCTTCGACCTGATGTGTGAAGGAGGGGACGCCGCAGTAGTCGAAGAGTTCATCTTCTATGGAATTTTGCCAGCAAATGCTGTGTGTGCCTGTGGGAAAATTCTCACAGATTACACAGTGTCCGGTTCTCTGCGCTGGCCCAACTGGGACTGCAAGTGCAAGAAACGCGGTGTCTCAGGGGCTGTCCTGTTTGGAACAGCCCTAGCAGAGGTTGATACAACGCATGTTGCGGACAAAACGAAGTTCCGAACATGCAAGCTTCACATCAGGAAAGTTTTAGCAAAGCTTGTTGGCTTTGCCCATGGAACAACACAGGCTTGCTGCAACAACCTGTCAGGCATGCAGTTTTCTTACACAGTCATTAACTAGACACACACAAACACAGCCCCAACTCAGACGCGCCTCAAAGCCGTTTGTTAAGGCGAGACGCCTTCTTGCGTCGTGTTTCGAACACTTCGCTTTCATATTTCCTGTTCACTTCACTGTCGGCCATGTGCCAGCTGCCCCCTTCACCTCCACTCCTGCCTCCTCCCAGGCCGCCTTGTAGTACCGCTCCGGCTGTACGCATCCCGCCCACCCCGTATACATGTTGTAGCCAGCACACGGGACACGAAGCAGGGAGCCTTTGTCAAATGAGGCTACAGTTGGACAGCATGTGGTCACTACGGGCAGCAAGAAGGAGTGTCGGCTGTGACGTGAGGAAGCCTTCGGCCTGGGCGATACTCCACGACAGGGGTTGCCCATACATGAATTCTAACACACCTAGTGAGCGCCTTCGGCGCGTCAAGTTGGAATTCTTACGTTTCTGAGCGAACTCCTCACATCCACTCGCCAAAAGCGAAGTAGGGGCAAACAAAGGTTGACAAACGCAGGCCCCACTGGTTGCCCCCGTCGTGTACTCCCGACACATATACACGGCACATCTAGTGGAATCCCATTTTCCGTTTCCACCATTTGACATACGCGATGCCTCCTATTTCCACTCTCTACAAGGATGGACAAGGGTAGTATTAAACATCAAGACCGTTTCCCTCTCCGCTGTTTGTACTCCCCCTTCCCCGCAGTCCAGCAGCTCGAAGACCAGAAACGGAAAGAACGCGCGAGGATCGAAGTGTACGGGAGGTAAGGTACTTTCGTGAAGGGAACACACACACACTCACACTCCGCTTCAGGGGTTACCCGAAATTGAATTCCAACACACACACACACACACACACACACTGGGCTAGACTCCGCTCAGGGGTTACCCATTACTGAGATCACACACACACACACAGACTGGGCTAGACTCCGCTCAGGGGTTACCCATTACTGAGATCACACACACACACACACACACACACACACACACACACACACACACACACACACACACACACACACACACACACACACACACACACACACACACACACACACACACACACACACACACACACACACACACACACACACACACACACACAACATGGCCGAATTGCCTGAGCATGTGCGGAGTCGCACCCATGCACAGACACAGCACGGACCCCGCCCTGCAGCCAGTACCACTCGACCATGGTGAAGCCTGCCAATTTGTAAGCAGGCTACAGCGATACTACCTGGCTGTACTGCGTGCAAGGCAGATAAGGGATGAGAGAGAGCAGGAGACAAGTCGCCACCATCGACTGACCCAATACCCGTGGGGGTGGAGAACAACGAGTCCAAGGCGGGTCTGCATTCCAAAGATTGAGGCCGAAACAATCACGCAGCAGTGGAAGCACGGCGGCGAATTGTGGAACGCCATGCACTGGTGGCTAAACAGACTTCGATGGGCGCACGTTGGATCGGAACACGCAGTGACTTTCTTGGAGTTGGCCATAGACTTCGAAGTCACAACGGGCGTGCGGCTGCCGATAGTGGCAAATCGGCGAATCCAACCGCCGGCAGCCTCGAAAGCCAAGGCGACGTCGGCCCGAGCCGTACTCCCCCCCAGAGAAACCACCGAGGGCCTATGCATGTACTTCGATGGCGGCTCAAGGCAGAACGGAACTGCACTGGCGGTGGCTGGGGCCGGAGCAGTCATCTACAAGGATGGGCTGAAGCTGGCGGAGACAACAGTTCCCTTGGGTCGGACCACCAACAACGTGGCCGAGTACAACGGCCTGATAGCGGGGATACGACTGCTCGGGGAACAGCCGGGCGACGTTGAAGGGCCGGTAAAAGTCAGGGGCGACTCACAAGTTGTAATAGGACCAGTAAACGGGACGGCCATGTGCAAACCCAACTTACGACCGTATTTTCTGCAGGCGAGGGCGAGCATGGCCGACCTGACACCGCGGTTTGAGTTCAGTCTGGAACACGTACCGCGGAGTAGGAACGTCGATGCGGACGCGTTAAGTAACGCGGCCATGGACAGGGTGCAAGCAGAGACGGGCGCGCAAGTAGGATTGATACGGGCGCAGTATGAGGAGTACAAGGGCAGTGCACTGGCGAAAGGTCAGTCTTTCCGAGCGGTCACCAGCGCGGTAGCACGAATCTGTGGCGTAGAGTGGCACTGTGGGCACGTCTCCAATGTCACCAGCGTCACAGCGCTAGGCGGAGGGGTAATGCTAGGCCTCTCGTGCCGAGCCGAGCTAGCCCCGCAGACCGAAGCAGTGTTGCAGGAAATGAGTCAGCCGCGCCCTGGCACACACACAGCTGCGACGGCACCCGCGAGCCCATTCGTCAAGGCACATGAGGCATGGGCAGCGAGCAGGCACCCGGAACACTTTTACAGTACAACATGGAAGGAGGAGGCGGAGTGGAAGGGAAGAGAGCAGGAGAGGGGCGCAAGCAGCCAGCGATCCCGACCAACAGCAAGGAAAGCGAGGAATGCGACGGCACGATGCGCGAAACATGATGAACCCCGCTGCACCGCGTGTAAGAAGAGGCGATTGCCCCCAGATACGTGTTGCGACCAGCAGCACATGGGACATGGAGCAGGGAGCCTAAACCAAACGAGGCTGCAGTTTAGATCAGAGCGTGGCCACCACGAGCAGCCGGCAGGACCATCAGCTGTGACGTGAGGATGTTGACAACGTGGGCTATACTCCGCTTCAGGGGTTACCCGAAATTGAATTCCAACACACACACACACACACACACAGGGACTGGGAGAAAAAGTTTGAACCGATCACAAAATCATCATCAAATACATGTCTGCACCTCCAAGCGGTGGTCCTGGGCAACGTGTCCAGTCAAATGAGACACGGCCGACGCAGACCAGCACCGAGGCACCCTGGCAATGGGTGCCGGCTAGCGGCAACAAGAAAACAGCCCCAGCTAAACTGCGGGCTGAAGACTGGTCGACTCCGATCCTCGACGTCAACGAGCTGATCGAGGGAGAAGAGGAAGGGGTAGCGATAGCCGACGTCAGGCGGGCCATCGCCGCAATAGCTGGCGAAGGGAAGAAGAAGAAGAAGGGGTCGCGCGCGATAGTTGTGTTGGGAGCAGCCCCAGGCCTGGACAGGAAGACAGCGGAAGAAACAACCGTGGTCGTCACGAGAGGACGACAAATCGAGGCCGTCGCGGCTTGGGTCGTTCAGTTGGGCGACGAAAACGTCCGGCAGAGGCGGGTCTTAAGGTCCGTGCCGATGCCGGTTTGCGAAGAGAGGAAGGTCTCGGTTCGAATTCCGAAAAGCCAGACCACCAACGCGCAGTGGGAGGAGGCTGCAAGAGACCTGAGGGGATATCTCAGGAAGCATGCCGCGGAGACGGGAGCTGGCAGCATCTCCATCACCGGAGTGGAGACACGGGGCCGCTTCGATGACCCGACGCGTTTTTTCGGTGCCCTTGTGCGCACGACGGAAGAAGGGGCGGCAGCTCTCGCGAAGGCCTCCGGGCGTAACGGCGTCTTTGCAGCCCCGAAAGGAGACGAAGGGCCAGTCGTGTGGTTGTCCACCGGCACGAAGTTGGAAGAGGCGCAGGCATTCGCACGTGACAGGCCGGGCCTCGTGATCAGGCTTGCGGTCAACAAGAAAGGTCTCGGGCTTCGGGTAAAGACAGAGGACGAGGACCGCGCCCGAAAGGAAGCAGCGGGGGCGGCGGTCCCCAAACAGCAGGGTAGGTTGTATGACGTGTCCGGCTTCGACAGGGGGACAACGGCCGGACAGGCAGAATTGTTTCTGCGGACCGCGGGGTGGGCCGACGCCACGATCATCAGGGCCATACCGAAGCGAGGGGGGATTCTTGCGGTCGTGAGGGGTCAGGACCCACCTACATGGGAGTTTGGAGTCGAAGGCGCAAAGGCCCGAATCCTCGTATCCACGACAAGGTACAGAACGGAGACGGACCAGCGTTGGGTACAGGCCATCGCGCAGGAGAGAAGGAAAGACCCTGGCGAGCGCGGAACAGCCAGGGAGGACGAGTCGTACACCTGGAAGGAGTTCGTCCAGCATTATGGAATGAAGCAGGCGGAGAAGGAATGGAGCAACGCCGGGCGTGAAAAGGAGGCCGCGTCAGGAGTCGTTCCAATTGAACAGCAGCCGGCAGCCGCTGGAGTCCAGAACGGGAAAGGCGCCGAGGGCGACAAGGGTCTAAAGGACGCATCGTCGCCGATAAGTGAAACGTACGCGCAAGCCGCTGCCTCGGGGAAGAAAGGGAACGCAGAAGGTAAGCGGGGTAAGCAGAAGAAGCCGCAAGAAGGGGAGGAAGTAGAACATCAACTGGAACAACTCCGGGGAGAGAACCAGCGGCTCAATGCAAAGCTCGAGAGAGCAGCCAAGGCAGCAGAGGAAGAACGAGGGGCGACGCGAGAGGTGGTCGAGCAGAACAAGCTACTGTCGAGAAAAGTGGAGGAGCTCACCACCCTGTTGGGGAGTCTGCAGGAGCAGGTCCAGGCGTCGAACAAGCGGTCCGAGGAAAGAGAGAAGCGGGAAGCATCTCCTCCCCATGCAGCGGCTGCGTCGGTTGGAGGGAAAAGGAGGAGGGCGGTTACGCGCTCGACCTCGACATCGAAGTCTCAGGAGCCACTCTCCCAGGCAAAGAGGCCAGCAGGAAAGAAAATTACCGACTACATGAAACCGCGGGTATGACTCACCTCCGGGAGACCAGCTGTGGCCACAGACTTCGCTAGCAAGCAACAACGCATGGTTGGGGGAGGAAGAGAAGACGGTGGAGGACAGTACCCTCGCAACCACGAGTGGTTGGAGCAGACGGCGCGCAGCATGTGTGCGAGAATCACACACGTACCAGGGGATGGAAACTGTCAGTTCTCCGCAATCGCAGAAGGCTACGGGAATATTGATGCCGGTTCGTTGAGGGAAAGGGTGGTGGCAAACATCGAGACAAATACCGCCAGGTACTGGGAAGCGATGGTCGGGGAGGAGCTAGCCCCATACATAGCCAGGATGAGGCTCAACGGCACATATGGCGATGAGGTGACGTTGTGTGCGGCGGCCGAAGTGCTACGGTGCAGCATATGGGTCATCAACGCAGAACGGCGCGGTGTCATCCAACGGTGGACCACGGAAGGAGCGGAAAGAACCGTCGTAGTCACGTACCTCCCGCAGCACTACGACAGCGTTCAGCTCCCACACGCCAGCCTGCGGAAGCTAGAGCAGGCTGAGCAAAACACATTGCCGCTTAATGACCTGTTCATCGGGCAAGGACGAGCCCGGCGGTCCGAATCGAACGGCAGGGCAGTAAAGATACCCGTCAGCGCGGCCCCACCAGCACGCATCCAGGGGCGTCGCGTCGCCGAGGCGAAAGCAGAAGAAACATCGCGCTCGCAGGACGACGACCTGATTATCGTCACCATAAACGTGACGTCCTTGGACACGGAGAAACTGTTGGTGGTGGCCCTGCTCAAAGCAGATATAGTAGTTCTGCAAGAGACCCGCGTTACAAAGGTGGAAAAAGCCTATATGAGCTCTTTTCTCGCGGCGTACGGATGGAACGTACACTGGGGCGACGACGTGACGATGGTGGAAGGTAGAGACGGGAGGTGGCAAAGGAGACCGGGTGGAGTGGCAGTGATGACCCGGCAGCACCTCGCAGCACAGCGGGTAGCGGCGGTAGAAGAGTCTGAGAAGAGAGTGGTGGCATCGACTCGCGTTGTGCACGTCGCCGTAGCCCTGGGGGACGGCAGAACGGCACTACACATATTCTCGTTGTACGGGCAGAGTGGAAATAGCGTGCAGGTGCAAAGGGAAAGGGAACAGCTGGTATCAGAGGTGCTGGGCGTAGCGGCAGGTCTGGGACAGGTGCCGACTCTGGTAGTAGGAGACTACAACTGCACAACAGAGACCAGTTCAGTTCTAGCTGCAGCGTGCCGGTCGGGAAGGTGGGCAGATGCGGCAGCCGCTTACGCGGTAGGCCAAGGCGAAGAACCACCGTGCACATGTTGGGCGCCGAATACGACAGGAGGGAGCAGGATAGACTTGTGCCTCGCGAATGCATGTGCGGCACCTGCCATCAGCAAAGTCTTCACAGTAGAGAGAAAAGACAGCGAATTCTACACGCATGCACCGATGTACGTAACGATACGCCAGCAGGCATTCCGAGAGCGTCACAGGCGTGCAATACTCCCGGCCGCATTTCCTCGGGCGTACCCCAAGCTAAACCAGGAAGAAAAGAGTGGCTTAGAAGTGTTCGCCAGGGAAGCACAAGAGGCTCTAACGGGAGCGATGAGTTTGAAGGAGCTATCGCAACAAGCAGAGGGCTACCTTCTCATGTTGCACAGGCACGAGCTCGCATTGCCGTCTAGGGCGTACACAGGACGTGGGAACCAAGCTGTCAGCGACTCACGGCTTGCTAGTAAGTTCCAACACTCGTCAACAAGGGGTGCCTCCACCAAGCAAACACGTGCACGAGACGAGCTGTTGGGGCACCTGCGGACGTTGGTGCAAGCAGGCCGGGAGCGTCTGAGTGCTGGCATACCGTATCCGCTAACGAGGCGAGAAGAGAACGCGAGAGATGCCGCACGAAAGAGAGTAGGACGAGGTTACATCCCGGAGGCAGTTGCCAACATCGTGATGACAGCCGATCTTTCCGAGCTACAAGCACTCCAGAGCGCCTTGGCGGACCTGGAGGGATCCCAAAAGGCAGCGTTCACTGCGCTCAGGCGGCACAGAAAAACACAGTGGACGCATAAGATGCAGGAAGCTTGGGCGCACGGAAGGGGCTTAGTGTTCGATTACATCGCCGACAGATACTCCTCACCGTTGACTTTCCTGCAGCGAGAGGACAAAACCCTGACGGCGAACGCAGCGGAGATAGACGAGATCTTGAGGGGCGAGAAGGCGTGGGGCGGAATATTTCAACGATACGCAACGCAGGAGGAACCGTGCTGGGGACGGTTCCTGCGAATGTACAGCCCCGTCTTGCCGGACAGGGCCGAAATGGAGTGCGAGTCGATCACGGTGGGGGAAGTGAGAGCAGCGCTGGCGAAGATGAAGAAGTCAGCCTCGGCCGGGATGCACGGGTGGAGGATCCACGAGCTGCAACAGCTACCGAACTCGCTTTTGGAAGGGTTTGCACGGGTGCTCAACGAGGTGGAAGAAAGCGGAGAATGGCCGGAAGAACTGATGCACGCTCTCGTCTCGCTGATACCGAAACCGAAGAGTACTGGGGATCCATTGTCCCAACGACCGATCTCAGTGGCACCGGTGCTGTACAGGATATGGGCTGCTATCAGGGCTAAGAATGCGCAAAGCTGGATGGACGAATTAGCTCCAGAGGGACTACATGGATGCAGACCCGGGCACAGTACGGAAGACCTTTTCTGGCA
>JAPJBO010002024.1:0-22668 GCA_030068145.1 Diplonema papillatum
GGTGTTGATGGACGACAAGCCGCCGGGGTCCGGATCGGGGTGCTTGCACATAGGGGGGTGCCTCCGCTTCTTGTCCGACTTCCTCCTCCTCAGAGGTACCTTGTCACGTCCCCGGTCTGAAGAACCCGCGCCAGCGCCACCGGATCCGACGTGTACCTGACCGTCATGTTGGCCACGGTCGGATCGGCGTCGTTCGTGTGCTTCGCCAGGCGCGAAATCAACTGCAGCGCGAACGGAGCTCCCGCAGCCTTCATGTTCATCAAGTGGTCGATGGCGCCCCTCTTCACGCTGTGCGCGGAGTACAGCTTCGTCGCGTTGTCCGCTCCGAGCAGTCTGCTGAACTGATCCGTCGAGAGGGGGCACAACTGTTGAAAGTTCCCGAGGCCCCGCAGCAACTCCGCGATCTCCCGGGTCAGCGGTCCCCGGATCGCAACTACCTTGCTTCTGCAGAACGGGTTGCCCCGACGGCCCTTCGGCAGCGTGTTCCAGTCGACCACTAATCTCCGTGTTCGAGATGAGAGGAAAACACGCACGGGAGAGATTTTGAACGTCGCCCCACCGCGAAGCCGTCTTCCACGCGATCAAAACTGCCGCACGCACGCGAGGAGTCTGTCGGAATGCCCAAGCTAACAACACCTCCCTCGGCACTGATAGGGCTTGCTCCAGGGGAATATTGCCTCCTGAACCACGGAGGACCGTGGCCAACGATAGGAGGGGCCGGGCATCCACCCCAAGGTGGCCAAAGACCGCTGAAAGGAGGCGGGTATACGCCAGCATGCCCTGCGGCTCGACCACTGTCGCCACGACAAATTGGGTTGCTGTATCCGGATCCGCCGGCAATCCCTGCATATCCGGCCATGCCTGGAAGCGGTGCCACAAATTCTGGCGGTCCTGCACTGTCGAATCCGCCCATGCCTTGCCAACAAAATGGCGCAGGCGTTGCATCGCCTCCTCGGACGAAACCCGCCGTTCCCGGTGCTTCGCCTGCACCCCACGCGGCACCGTGGTTCCAACCCTGCTGGCGATCAGGTCAAACATCGCCCGTCCGATTGCTGTTGGCCGACTTCCGAGCACGGGCGTTGAACCTCGAAAGCGCGTGAAGCTGGTTTTCGCGCTTCCGGGTAAACTTACGTTCACCGGTCGGGCACCGGCGAGCTGTCGCGGCCGACCGTTCCTTACTGGCAGATGCGGGAGTGTCGCCTCCCACCGGGCCCGGGGGAGGGCCAGTCACTTTCCCCCGGGTCTCACGTTTCCCTGAGCCGCGGCGTATCCTTTCTTGCTACCTTTGCCGCCGAATCGCGGACGTGCACTCCCACTTCTTGGCCCGCGCACACTCGACCTTGGCAGCTGCCCTCTCCATCGGGTCGTCCGACGTCTGAGCCAGCTCGCCGCGCGCGGCAGTTGTTTCGTGCACCAGTAGTGGTGCAGCCTGACCTCCTGCAGGAGGTTGTTGCCCAAACGTACAATCTCCAAATTGTACGTCCAGCCACCACCGTGCGCGACTCCCTCAACCCAGTCGCGCAAGCGCCCGAAGCTGCCGGCCAGCGCCGTACCGTTCAGGTACTTGAGACGGAGGTCTTGTACAAGCCCGGCAACGTCCGTTGCCATGGCTCCTTCCCACTCTCGGACGTCTGTTGCGTCCTCCGTGTAGCCAGCAAATGCCGGCCTCGTCGAACTCGAAGTCGCGGGCTGGCCGCGAGGCTGAAGCCCGTCTCCCGCTGGAGCGCAAGAAGAGTCGGCATTTTTCCTCCGGCCAGTGCTGCTGCGGAGCGGGCGGCCATGCAGCTGCTTGCGCCTTCACCGTTTGCAACTCCTGCTGCACCTGTTGCAACCTCTGCATCATCATTTCCTGCTGGCGCTGTTGTTGCATGAGTATTTGCTGCAACTGCTGTTGTGTCGTTGCCTCGCCAAACGACTTACTCGATGCATCCTCCTTCGTGGTGGCGGCACCACGAAACCCGGAACCACCTTCGCGACGGCCTTGTTTACGGACAAGGCATCCTTGCTCTCCAGCATGAGCAACACCGCCAGAAGGTGCTGCAGATCGAACCCTGCCACCTCCGCAAACATGGCAAGCACCTTGGCTTGCACTGCCAGGCCACCCAGTCTCTTGCCTGGCATGGATTCTGGTGTTGTTTTCGTGTCTCTTCTTCTTTGCGTTTGTCGCCATTGAGCATCGTCCGGGACCGTGATGTTTTCTGGGCGGGCGCCGGGTTTGCGCTCACGAACTCGCAGATTTTGAACTCGCATGAGAGTTTTGGGCTGAGTGCAAAATGTGAGATGGAAGGAACAATCTGCAGATCTTCACCGAAAGCTGAATCTGATATTTTCACCGAGAGCTAAATCGGTGATGTTTTGAGATTTGGGCCGTAGCTACTTTGATTTCTGGGTTCCCTCCATTTTCGCGGCTTCATTGCCAAGACCCTAGCCCGACTGAGTAGTCTTTCCCTGATCCTCCCACTTCCTGGGGACTCTCTGCAGGCGATTATTAGATTATTAGAAATTATTAGACTTTGTTAGAAGTTATGAGAAATTATTACCAGGTAATAATAATTATTAGAAATTATTAGTTATTACCCATTATTAGATCTAATAATACGTAATAATCAGGCTAATAATATCTAATAAAATCTAATCAAATCTAATAATAATTATTACATGCCAACCGTGGGTATAATATGATACTTCCTCCCGTGACGGTACCGCTCTTGGGGGGCAGGGAAAAAAGCGAAGGATGAAAAGCAAGGGTGAGGTCCGTCCCCTTCGATGTGGTTGTTGCAAACGAATATGCTCCGAGGGTAATCAACAAACCACGAAAGGGCTCCAAGCGCGGCACGTCAAGTGACCCACCGCCAGCAGCAAAGAAACGAAAGTGCACCAGATGTGGTGATTCGGGTCACAACGTTTTGACATGCAAGAAGCAGGATGATACATAGCAGATCGGTGAATGTCGTTTTCCCTTGTTCCCTTATCAAACAAAGATGGAACCAAAGAAAAACACCGAATTCCAATGTGGAGAGCGGCTCACAACATGTACTTTCCGGACAAGAAGATGCCACATGTCACCACATGACACGGAAGATTTGTGTTTGCCCAAGATCATCCATTCTCTGTCGCCTGCGTCTCGACCCTGAGACGTGAATCTGAAAGTAACACCTCCCGCTTCAGGCTGCCCGTGATGCAGTCTGCATCTGATTGCTACCACCCACACATTGTGTTCGTGTCGTTGTACATTTTAGCCGCTCACCCAATGACACAGATGGTTGGACGGCTCTGTATATTGCCAGCCAGGAAGGTCACTCAGAAGTTGTCAAGGAATTGATCGCAGCTGGTGCCAAGGTCGACGTGCAGAACAGTATGTTTTACGATGCGAAGAATGTTTTTGTTCATGTGGGTGCTATGAGGCCCCCACGTGCGAGGCAGATGACACCACAGAAGAGGCATAGGTATTGCAGAAGGGGGTACAGCTACTGGACGTCCGGCTCAGCAAACTTTGCTGGAACCCGGTGAGCCCTCCTTCTAAATTCCTACCCGGCCAACCGATATATTCCTGGAGAGCGTTCGTTTGCCTTTGTGGAATTCCCACGATGGATCGCAAGAATTCTCCGCCGGCTACTCACTCAGGCATGGGCACATGCTTCTGTCTTTCCAGCTCAGGAGAAAGGGGAAAAGGGGAGAAATCACTTCCGTTGGGGTAACCCCCCCGAGATAGCCACGGTTGGTGAGAGAACAGGCTAGCCCAGGAGGTCACACCGCCGGACCCATGACGCCAGTCAGAACAAAGCTCCTGACCGCCAGTGACATATCCGAAAAGTTTTGTTCGGTGAGAGATGCCAACGGCACCCGCGATGGCAGATCAGCGGGATTCCCTGCGCTCCAGTCCCACCTAACGGACAGCGCAACCTTCAGTTGCTGCAAACACAACAAAGCACGAACAACCGCATCGTTCAAGATATGCGATCGTAAACACGCGCCCTTTCGGGCCACCCCTTGCACAGAGGTGTTGTCCACGATGACCGTTACCGTGGACCCGGCGTACGCCGGCGAGATGGCCTTCACGGATCTCTCGAAGGCCATAGCTTCAAGCTGGTTTATGTGGAGGCGCTTCTCCACACGATTCCAACAAGAGCCGACGACTACCATGTCGTTGGTGTCGACGTCGACGAGTACACCTCCCCAACCATCAAGGCTGGCATCCACGAACACTGCCAACTTCGGCGATTGAGCAGCGACTGGAACAATTCGGCGACGCTGAACACGCTGCATCCACGAGGGGAGCGCGCGCTGCAGACCGTGTGACAGAACCGCGTTCTCGCCAAGACACTTCTCGCCCCGATTGAGGGCGTTCGTCACGATTCGACCGATCTTTCATGCCTACAGGTATCCGCCGAAGTTCTCAAGCCTCCGGACCGTCGTCGGGTATGGATGCACGCCCTCGCTCGCACGCCACTCCCTGTACGTGGCCGTGTTCGAGTTGTTGACCCTCCTGGTGCCTGCAGTCGTGTACAGGCTCCTCATGCGAGGGCGGGCCGCATCAGGGGGACGTCCTCGAGGGCACGCTTTAGCGCCCGCCGCTGAGACGTTGACCTCTTCTCAACCGGGGTTGCGGGACTGCCCAGCGCAGGAGATCTCTGATCACGCGCTCTCACCAAGTCCTGTACTCTGCGGTACAGCTCAGGACTGGGCACACGCACCGGAAGTGCCCACATCGGAAGCCTCTCCAGTGTCAGAAGGGTCGTATCGTCCGGGAGGCCTCGGAGGCTTCTACTCCCGTCTTGCGCTCCATCGTCGGAATTCCACAAAAGGCTACCAGTTGGGGCATGGCGTACGCTTGTGCAACATGTAGGTGGGAACGCGAGAGCAGGACAAAGGAAGAAGTTCCTCTTCGATATGTTGAGTGTGCTGCACAGCCGCTGTTGGATCCGGGGTGCTCCTCCCAGAAGCCAAGTCCAGAACTTCTTTGATTGGAGGTGGCAGCAACCCACGTGGAACCATCTCGTGCTAAACCCTCGTTAACATTTCCCTGTAACATTTCCCTGCTCTCATCTCTCGGTGCAAAGAAGTCACTGCAAGCACCAAGTATCCTGCTGAGAATCGCTCCCTTCTCAACGAGGTGCACAGCACGTGGTCGTCGCGGCACCGCCTCCATATATATGCTTGACCTGAAGTCGTGATGAGGTGCTGGTTTGTAGACATTCAAGTGTACCGGACCCCCGTCTTGCCTACCTTGCCGATGCTGTTGTGAATCTTCTTGGTCTTCTTCGTGCGGCTGGTCATCCTCAAGTTACCCAACCGTAGCCCTGAAAACCGTAGGCTGAAAAGCGACAGTTCGGGAGCAGGAATCCTTGGAATACAGGAGCTGAAGGAAATGAGGAACAGCGGGTCGCAGGATACCAGTCTTGTGGTGAAGGAAAGTAGCACAGATGGCCAAATACCGTGTTCCCGGCCACTTCCGTAGGTCCAAAGTACCCCTTTTCGAAAGTCTTTTCCCTGGAGAGTATTAGGCATGCAATATTTTTTGATCGATCAACGCAATCGCTCGCGGGAGCGAGGCCGGGCACAGTCGCTGGTGGGTCCTTCCACCGTGGCAAAAGGCGGCAGAGCCGACGAAACTCGAGTCGACCATGAGCATCATCACGGTAAGTCGGCAACGACGTGGCTCCTCAACCGGATTCCCGCTCTTACTCTCCAAGACCAAAGCTCCACTTGGACGTGCTTTTGGGTGGCTTGGGATGGCCCTGGGAGGCTAAGAAGTCGTCGGTGATGGCGATCATGACGGCCCGTGGATACATCTAAGCCGTCGGCGATCCCAGCAAACCCTTGCGCTATCCCTGTAGCGCGGGAGAACAGCTTCCGGTGAAGGCCCTGCCTGACTAGGTGTAGTATGAAATCTGCTAAGTACAACTTGCTTTTACCAAAAAAATGTTGGTTGGAAAAAATGTTGGCCGGAAATAAACCTGGCGCCCCCCCCAAAACCGCCACGATTATTACCTATTATTAGATTTCCGAAATCCGCCCCAAATTATTAGATTTTATTAGAAATTATTAGATATTATTACCTGGTTCCTGAAATTATTAGATATTATTACCTGATTATTAGAAGTTATTACCTATTGTTAGATATTATTACCAGGTAATAATCCATTATTACCTGACTTTCCCATGCATTCTCACAGCAAAAGTGCCCCTAGGAGTGGAAGGTGATCGTCACAGTGGGTGTTGGTGCGTCCAAGCTGTTCCTTTCATCCCGTTCGCAATTCCGTTAGTTGCTAAGTCGAAATGGAAGGATGCCAAAAGAGGTAGGAGAGGTTTGAGGCAAGATCCCGGCAGAGGACGATGATGTGGCATGTGGGGTATGCGACCTCTACCCGCCAGAACCCGTATTCTTAGGGCAGAATGGGGGTTTAACTTCATCTGGGAAACCTTCTTTTGAGCACGAATCCCGCTCGCTGGGCATACAGTCCGTTGCATGTGGTCTTTGATGATGTGCGTGGTGCGTTTCGGCATTCGCTGGAACCCGACCGAAGCAGACAATAAGATCCCGGTGTCATTTCACTTTCATCTGCACACAGAATGTACGGCCTCCTTGGAATCTTCTGCCGGTTCTTCGGGCTGTCTTCTGCAAGCACCATTGTCACGTCCTGCCTTTTCACCACGGCTTGCCCACAACCGCTTTGATGAAGCGCTGGGACTTGCGGTGATTAAGTGCACTATGGGGCGACACTAATACAATATCATTGCCTAAAAGCACCTTGGCATCACCGCTTGGCTTGCACTGCCAGGCCACCCAGTCTCTTGCCTGGCATGGATTCTGGTGTTGTTTTCGTGTCTCTTCTTCTTTGCGTTTGTCGCCATTGAGCATCGTCCGGGACCGTGATGTTTTCTGGGCGGGCGCCGGGTTTGCGCTCACGAACTCGCAGATTTTGAACTCGCATGAGAGTTTTGGGCTGAGTGCAAAATGTGAGATGGAAGGAACAATCTGCAGATCTTCACCGAAAGCTGAATCTGATATTTTCACCGAGAGCTAAATCGGTGATGTTTTGAGATTTGGGCCGTAGCTACTTTGATTTCTGGGTTCCCTCCATTTTCGCGGCTTCATTGCCAAGACCCTAGCCCGACTGAGTAGTCTTTCCCTGATCCTCCCACTTCCTGGGGACTCTCTGCAGGCGATTATTAGATTATTAGAAATTATTAGACTTTGTTAGAAATTATGAGAAATTATTACCAGGTAATAATAATTATTAGAAATTATTAGTTATTACCCATTATTAGATCTAATAATACGTAATAATCAGGCTAATAATATCTAATAAAATCTAATCAAATCTAATAATAATTATTACATGCCAACCGTGGGTATAATATGATACTTCCTCCCGTGACGGTACCGCTCTTGGGGGGCAGGGAAAAAAGCGAAGGATGAAAAGCAAGGGTGAGGTCCGTCCCCTTCGATGTGGTTGTTGCAAACGAATATGCTCCGAGGGTAATCAACAAACCACGAAAGGGCTCCAAGCGCGGCACGTCAAGTGACCCACCGCCAGCAGCAAAGAAACGAAAGTGCACCAGATGTGGTGATTCGGGTCACAACGTTTTGACATGCAAGAAGCAGGATGATACATAGCAGATCGGTGAATGTCGTTTTCCCTTGTTCCCTTATCAAACAAAGATGGAACCAAAGAAAAACACCGAATTCCAATGTGGAGAGCGGCTCACAACATGTACTTTCCGGACAAGAAGATGCCACATGTCACCACATGACACGGAAGATTTGTGTTTGCCCAAGATCATCCATTCTCTGTCGCCTGCGTCTCGACCCTGAGACGTGAATCTGAAAGTAACACCTCCCGCTTCAGGCTGCCCGTGATGCAGTCTGCATCTGATTGCTACCACCCACACATTGTGTTCGTGTCGTTGTACATTTTAGCCGCTCACCCAATGACACAGATGGTTGGACGGCTCTGCATATTGCCAGCGAGAACGGTCACTCGAAAGTTGTCAAGGAATTGATCGCAGCTGGTGCCAAGTCGACGTGCAGAACAAATGTATGTTTTACGATGCGAAGAATGTTTTTGTTCATGTGGGTGCTATGAGGCCCCCACGTGCGAGGCAGATGACACCACAGAAGAGGCATAGGTATTGCAGAAGGGGGTACAGCTACTGGACGTCCGGCTCAGCAAACTTTGCTGGAACCCGGTGAGCCCTCCTTCTAAATTCCTACCCGGCCAACCGATATATTCCTGGAGAGCGTTCGTTTGCCTTTGTGGAATTCCCACGATGGATCGCAAGAATTCTCCGCCGGCTACTCACTCAGGCATGGGCACATGCTTCTGTCTTTCCAGCTCAGGAGAAAGGGGAAAAGGGGAGAAATCACTTCCGTTGGGGTAACCCCCCCGAGATAGCCACGGTTGGTGAGAGAACAGGCTAGCCCAGGAGGTCACACCGCCGGACCCATGACGCCAGTCAGAACAAAGCTCCTGACCGCCAGTGACATATCCGAAAAGTTTTGTTCGGTGAGAGATGCCAACGGCACCCGCGATGGCAGATCAGCGGGATTCCCTGCGCTCCAGTCCCACCTAACGGACAGCGCAACCTTCAGTTGCTGCAAACACAACAAAGCACGAACAACCGCATCGTTCAAGATATGCGATCGTAAACACGCGCCCTTTCGGGCCACCCCTTGCACAGAGGTGTTGTCCACGATGACCGTTACCGTGGACCCGGCGTACGCCGGCGAGATGGCCTTCACGGATCTCTCGAAGGCCATAGCTTCAAGCTGGTTTATGTGGAGGCGCTTCTCCACACGATTCCAACAAGAGCCGACGACTACCATGTCGTTGGTGTCGACGTCGACGAGTACACCTCCCCAACCATCAAGGCTGGCATCCACGAACACTGCCAACTTCGGCGATTGAGCAGCGACTGGAACAATTCGGCGACGCTGAACACGCTGCATCCACGAGGGGAGCGCGCGCTGCAGACCGTGTGACAGAACCACGTTCTCGTCAAGACACTTCTCGCCCCGATTGAGGGCGTTCGTCAGTCGAAAGAACTTCAGGGCGAAGTAGTACTCGCCCACGTAGACTCCGGCAATCGCCGACGCGTGCAGCAAACGACCAGCCAGGGATTTGATTTCGGCGGCTGACATCTTACCCGCTCGAACACTCTCCTCGGCGCGCTGCAAACGCGATTGCATCTTGGCGGAGACGCCCACGGTGCCGTCGCTATGCTTCCAGTCGACGCCAAGAAACTCATAGCGGCATGCCGCGTTCCTCGTATCCGCAGCCTTCGACGTAATGCGTGCCTCGGCAGCCAAGGCGTCCGGATACGACGTCGCCTTCAACACGAGATTGCGTGGCCCCGCGTATCTGATGTTGTCCACCCAGACGTGAACCAGCACCTCCGATGACACTGCATGCTTGCCGTCGACGTAATCTGGGTGCCCCGCGGTCGTCGACGCCAATGTGTACATCAGCTCGGGTGCACACGAATGGCCAATCGGTAGCCTCGTCAATTGCCACCAGTTGCCGTCGCCGTCGCTGAAAGGCGAAAAGTCGGCGAGACGGAGCTGGAATCTCCATCCCGTAGAACCCACACCTGAAGTCCCGGGTCGAGCCGCACTCTCGATTCACCGCGTGCAGATACTTCGACACGTGGCTAAGGGGGACGTTCCTTCTCCTCGACGACTGTGAACGGCACGTTCATGTCTCTACCCGGACCAGCGGCACGTTCCGCGATTCCGTGCTCTTCCAGCTCAAACGCATGCGCCGCCTCGAAACGGGAACGACCCGGAGGTGAAGACGTCTTCGAAGGGAACGTCTGCGGGTAAAACGTCCGGGACCAAGTCTCATCGAACCTCTTCCTCGTCGGCGCGTTCATTCGTCGGCGAAGAACCGCAACGTCCATTGATGGTACCGAGTCGACGTGCAGCGGCGACTTCTTCTCTTCCTCTGTCCCCGGAAGCCGGGTCCGCTTCCCCCTCCGAAGGATGGAGTACCGCTGGTGTTGATGGACGACAAGCCGCCGGGGTCCGGATCGGGGTGCTTGCACATAGGGGGGTGCCTCCGCTTCTTGTCCGACTTCCTCCTCCTCAGAGGTACCTTGTCACGTCCCCGGTCTGAAGAACCCGCGCCAGCGCCACCGGATCCGACGTGTACCTGACCGTCATGTTGGCCACGGTCGGATCGGCGTCGTTCGTGTGCTTCGCCAGGCGCGAAATCAACTGCAGCGCGAACGGAGCTCCCGCAGCCTTCATGTTCATCAAGTGGTCGATGGCGCCCCTCTTCACGCTGTGCGCGGAGTACAGCTTCGTCGCGTTGTCCGCTCCGAGCAGTCTGCTGAACTGATCCGTCGAGAGGGGGCACAACTGTTGAAAGTTCCCGAGGCCCCGCAGCAACTCCGCGATCTCCCGGGTCAGCGGTCCCCGGATCGCAACTACCTTGCTTCTGCAGAACGGGTTGCCCCGACGGCCCTTCGGCAGCGTGTTCCAGTCGACCACTAATCTCCGTGTTCGAGATGAGAGGAAAACACGCACGGGAGAGATTTTGAACGTCGCCCCACCGCGAAGCCGTCTTCCACGCGATCAAAACTGCCGCACGCACGCGAGGAGTCTGTCGGAATGCCCAAGCTAACAACACCTCCCTCGGCACTGATAGGGCTTGCTCCAGGGGAATATTGCCTCCTGAACCACGGAGGACCGTGGCCAACGATAGGAGGGGCCGGGCATCCACCCCAAGGTGGCCAAAGACCGCTGAAAGGAGGCGGGTATACGCCAGCATGCCCTGCGGCTCGACCACTGTCGCCACGACAAATTGGGTTGCTGTATCCGGATCCGCCGGCAATCCCTGCATATCCGGCCATGCCTGGAAGCGGTGCCACAAATTCTGGCGGTCCTGCACTGTCGAATCCGCCCATGCCTTGCCAACAAAATGGCGCAGGCGTTGCATCGCCTCCTCGGACGAAACCCGCCGTTCCCGGTGCTTCGCCTGCACCCCACGCGGCACCGTGGTTCCAACCCTGCTGGCGATCAGGTCAAACATCGCCCGTCCGATTGCTGTTGGCCGACTTCCGAGCACGGGCGTTGAACCTCGAAAGCGCGTGAAGCTGGTTTTCGCGCTTCCGGGTAAACTTACGTTCACCGGTCGGGCACCGGCGAGCTGTCGCGGCCGACCGTTCCTTACTGGCAGATGCGGGAGTGTCGCCTCCCACCGGGCCCGGGGGAGGGCCAGTCACTTTCCCCCGGGTCTCACGTTTCCCTGAGCCGCGGCGTATCCTTTCTTGCTACCTTTGCCGCCGAATCGCGGACGTGCACTCCCACTTCTTGGCCCGCGCACACTCGACCTTGGCAGCTGCCCTCTCCATCGGGTCGTCCGACGTCTGAGCCAGCTCGCCGCGCGCGGCAGTTGTTTCGTGCACCAGTAGTGGTGCAGCCTGACCTCCTGCAGGAGGTTGTTGCCCAAACGTACAATCTCCAAATTGTACGTCCAGCCACCACCGTGCGCGACTCCCTCAACCCAGTCGCGCAAGCGCCCGAAGCTGCCGGCCAGCGCCGTACCGTTCAGGTACTTGAGACGGAGGTCTTGTACAAGCCCGGCAACGTCCGTTGCCATGGCTCCTTCCCACTCTCGGACGTCTGTTGCGTCCTCCGTGTAGCCAGCAAATGCCGGCCTCGTCGAACTCGAAGTCGCGGGCTGGCCGCGAGGCTGAAGCCCGTCTCCCGCTGGAGCGCAAGAAGAGTCGGCATTTTTCCTCCGGCCAGTGCTGCTGCGGAGCGGGCGGCCATGCAGCTGCTTGCGCCTTCACCGTTTGCAACTCCTGCTGCACCTGTTGCAACCTCTGCATCATCATTTCCTGCTGGCGCTGTTGTTGCATGAGTATTTGCTGCAACTGCTGTTGTGTCGTTGCCTCGCCAAACGACTTACTCGATGCATCCTCCTTCGGCCTCGGACCTGGTGGCGGCACCACGAAACCCGGAACCACCTTCGCGACGGCCTTGTTTACGGACAAGGCATCCTTGCTCTCCAGCATGAGCAACACCGCCAGAAGGTGCTGCAGATCGAACCCTGCCACCTCCGCAAACATGGCAAGCACCTTGGCATCACCGCTTGGCTTGCACTGCCAGGCCACCCAGTCTCTTGCCTGGCATGGATTCTGGTGTTGTTTTCGTGTCTCTTCTTCTTTGCGTTTGTCGCCATTGAGCATCGTCCGGGACCGTGATGTTTTCTGGGCGGGCGCCGGGTTTGCGCTCACGAACTCGCAGATTTTGAACTCGCATGAGAGTTTTGGGCTGAGTGCAAAATGTGAGATGGAAGGAACAATCTGCAGATCTTCACCGAAAGCTGAATCTGATATTTTCACCGAGAGCTAAATCGGTGATGTTTTGAGATTTGGGCCGTAGCTACTTTGATTTCTGGGTTCCCTCCATTTTCGCGGCTTCATTGCCAAGACCCTAGCCCGACTGAGTAGTCTTTCCCTGATCCTCCCACTTCCTGGGGACTCTCTGCAGGCGATTATTAGATTATTAGAAATTATTAGACTTTGTTAGAAGTTATGAGAAATTATTACCAGGTAATAATAATTATTAGAAATTATTAGTTATTACCCATTATTAGATCTAATAATACGTAATAATCAGGCTAATAATATCTAATAAAATCTAATCAAATCTAATAATAATTATTACATGCCAACCGTGGGTATAATATGATACTTCCTCCCGTGACGGTACCGCTCTTGGGGGGCAGGGAAAAAAGCGAAGGATGAAAAGCAAGGGTGAGGTCCGTCCCCTTCGATGTGGTTGTTGCAAACGAATATGCTCCGAGGGTAATCAACAAACCACGAAAGGGCTCCAAGCGCGGCACGTCAAGTGACCCACCGCCAGCAGCAAAGAAACGAAAGTGCACCAGATGTGGTGATTCGGGTCACAACGTTTTGACATGCAAGAAGCAGGATGATACATAGCAGATCGGTGAATGTCGTTTTCCCTTGTTCCCTTATCAAACAAAGATGGAACCAAAGAAAAACACCGAATTCCAATGTGGAGAGCGGCTCACAACATGTACTTTCCGGACAAGAAGATGCCACATGTCACCACATGACACGGAAGATTTGTGTTTGCCCAAGATCATCCATTCTCTGTCGCCTGCGTCTCGACCCTGAGACGTGAATCTGAAAGTAACACCTCCCGCTTCAGGCTGCCCGTGATGCAGTCTGCATCTGATTGCTACCACCCACACATTGTGTTCGTGTCGTTGTACATTTTAGCCGCTCACCTAATGACACAGATGGTAACACGGCTCTGCATATTGCCAGCGACAATGGTCACTCGAAAGTTGTCAAGGAATTGATCGCAGCTGGTGCCAACGTCGACGTGCAGAACAAAAAATGTATGTTTTACGATGCGAAGAATGTTTTTGTTCATGTGGGTGCTATGAGGCCCCCACGTGCGAGGCAGATGACACCACAGAAGAGGCATAGGTATTGCAGAAGGGGGTACAGCTACTGGACGTCCGGCTCAGCAAACTTTGCTGGAACCCGGTGAGCCCTCCTTCTAAATTCCTACCGAGAGATGCCAACGGCACCCGCGATGGCAGATCAGCGGGATTCCCTGCACTCCAGTCCCACCTAACGGACAGCGCAACCTTCAGTTGCTGCAAACACAACAAAGCACGAACAACCGCATCGTTCAAGATATGCGATCGTAAACACGCGCCCTTTCGGGCCACCCCTTGCACAGAGGTGTTGTCCACGATGACCGTTACCGTGGACCCGGCGTACGCCGGCGAGATGGCCTTCACGGATCTCTCGAAGGCCATAGCTTCAAGCTGGTTTATGTGGAGGCGCTTCTCCACACGATTCCAACAAGAGCCGTCCGGCTCGGGACGGACGAGGGCGCGTTTTCTAACCCACAGTGCCCGGATAGATGGTTGTTGCATCCCTTCTGAAAGCGGGTATGGACCCCATGCAGGTTCAAAAGATGGGTGATCGGGCATCAGGAGACATGGTGACCCACTACGACGAGAAAGTCCTAAGGGACCCAGGGTGTGTTGAGGCGTAAAAAGCTTACACCGAGCCACTCGAAGTTCTCGTACAGAAAGTGAAGAACAAGAAGGCAACCCGTGTCCCCGACGTCGACGGCGAGACATGCCACCGAAGAACGGAGGGCTCCACAAAAGAGCTCTACGTTTTCCCAAGTGTGATGGATGTGGCTCTTAAGCTAGCCCAACGGTCGAAGAGAACAGGCGACGAAATAAGGTTAAAAGTCCGCACGCCCATTCAACCAGCCTTTGCGGGAGTCCCATATATTTTACTACTTTTTACAAAGTTGCCCACTATATTTACTAATTCTCACAAACATGCCCCTTGATAGTTCTTACTTTTTACAAACATGCCCATGAAGTTTCCCCTTTTTACAAACATGCCTGCATAGCTTCCATTTCTTACAAACACATGCCCATGAAGTTTTCACTTCTTACAAGGTTGCCCGATATAATTTACAGATCTTACAGACATGCTCCGGGTTCCCAGGTTCTCACTCGAGAACCAACTAAAGATGCTCAAGGGAACAAAGGTCTGGTGCGGCAGGCTGATGTGTGTATCACCAAGCCTCGTTTCGATATACACACCACAAACGGCGCTCTAAGGGAAGCTCGGGGAACATCATTCAGCTGCTGAACTCTCTGCGTGAAAAGACAGCTGAGCGTTTTGCACGCGGAAGGGCTGTAACCGGGGAGGGGGGTCGTTGACCTGGTTGCCCTAACCATATTTTGCCGCTTATTCCAGGAGGGCAAAGGTGCTCAAGGTTGTCCAGGCTAACACACAATCAAGAAAGGTCAAGGATACAAAAACGAGGTATGCGGTGTCTTTGGATGCCTGGACAGTTCCTGCGCGCATGCTGTCGCAGTCATAGCAAGATGAATGAAAAAAGACCCCGCCTCGTTTATCCATGCCGTTCATTTGAAGGAATCCATCCGTGAGACTTACGCCGCCCATGAAGTGCCCGTGCCTTGCAACCCTTGAGTGCAAGTACCGTATTTCTAAAAATGTTGGCCGGAAATAAACCTGGCGCCCCCCCAAAAACCGGGCAAAACCGCCAGGTTTATTTCCGGCCACCATTTTTGCAGGTTTTTTGGGTACTTAGCAGATTTCCCCCCCTCAACCACCCAGAATCGCTCGCCGTCCCTACTCGGTACCCAGCTGGTGGTGGACATGAGGCTTGCGGAGTCGTGTCTTTGATGAACGTCTGACATGTCCCGGTCTATGCATCCTTCTCTGTTCGCAGCTGTCTCGGCGCACAACACAGTTGGGGCATGGCGTACGCTTGTGCAACATGTTGGTGGGAACGCGAGAGCAGGACAAAGGAAGAAGTTCCTCTTTGATATGTTGAGTGTGCTGTTGGATCCGGGGTGCTCCTCCCAGAAGCCAAGTCCAGAACTTCTTTGATTGGAGGTGGCAGCAACCCACGTGGAACCATCTCGTGCTAAACCCTCGTTAACATTTCCCTGTAACATTTCCCTGCTCTCATCTCTCGGTGCAAAGAAGTCACTGCAAGCACCAAGTATCCTGCTGAGAATCGCTCCCTTCTCAACGAGGTGCACAGCACGTGGTCGTCGCGGCACCGCCTCCATATATATGCTTGACCTGAAGTCGTGATGAGGTGCTGGTTTGTAGACATTCAAGTGTACCGGACCCCCGTCTTGCCTACCTTGCCGATGCTGTTGTGAATCTTCTTGGTCTTCTTCGTGCGGCTGGTCATCCTCAAGTTACCCAACCGTAGCCCTGAAAACCGTAGGCTGAAAAGCGACAGTTCGGGAGCAGGAATCCTTGGAATACAGGAGCTGAAGGAAATGAGGAACAGCGGGTCGCAGGATACCAGTCTTGTGGTGAAGGAAAGTAGCACAGATGGCCAAATACCGTGTTCCCGGCCACTTCCGTAGGTCCAAAGTACCCCTTTTCGAAAGTCTTTTCCCTGGAGAGTATTAGGCATGCAATATTTTCTGATCGATCAACGCAATCGCTCGCGGGAGCGAGGCCGGGCACAGTCGCTGGTGGGTCCTTCCACCGTGGCAAAAGGCGGCAGAGCCGACGAAACTCGAGTCGACCATGAGCATCATCACGGTAAGTCGGCAACGACGTGGCTCCTCAACCGGATTCCCGCTCTTACTCTCCAAGACCAAAGCTCCACTTGGACGTGCTTTTGGGTGGCTTGGGATGGCCCTGGGAGGCTAAGAAGTCGTCGGTGATGGCGATCATGACGGCCCGTGGATACATCTAAGCCGTCGGCGATCCCAGCAAACCCTTGCGCTATCCCTGTAGCGCGGGAGAACAGCTTCCGGTGAAGGCCCTGCCTGACTAGGTGTAGTATGAAATCTGCTAAGTACAACTTGCTTTTACCAAAAAAATGTTGGTTGGAAAAAATGTTGGCCGGAAATAAACCTGGCGCCCCCCCCAAAACCGCCACGATTATTACCTATTATTAGATTTCCGAAATCCGCCCCAAATTATTAGACACGTTCGCAATTCCGTTAGTTGCTAAGTCGAAATGGAAGGATGCCAAAAGAGGTAGGAGAGGTTTGAGGCAAGATCCCGGCAGAGGACGATGATGTGGCATGTGGGGTATGCGACCTCTACCCGCCAGAACCCGTATTCTTAGGGCAGAATGGGGGTTTAACTTCATCTGGGAAACCTTCTTTTGAGCACGAATCCCGCTCGCTGGGCATACAGTCCGTTGCATGTGGTCTTCGATGATGTGCGTGGTGCGTTTCGGCATTCGCTGGAACCCGACCGAAGCAGACAATAAGATCCCGGTGTCATTTCACTTTCATCTGCACACAGAATGTACGGCCTCCTTGGAATCTTCTGCCGGTTCTTCGGGCTGTCTTCTGCAAGCACCATTGTCACGTCCTGCCTTTTCACCACGGCTTGCCCACAACCGCTTTGATGAAGCGCTGGGACTTGCGGTGATTAAGTGCACTATGGGGCGACACTAATACAATATCATTGCCTAAAAGCACCTTGGCATCACCGCTTGGCTTGCACTGCCAGGCCACCCAGTCTCTTGCCTGGCATGGATTCTGGTGTTGTTTTCGTGTCTCTTCTTCTTTGCGTTTGTCGCCATTGAGCATCGTCCGGGACCGTGATGTTTTCTGGGCGGGCGCCGGGTTTGCGCTCACGAACTCGCAGATTTTGAACTCGCATGAGAGTTTTGGGCTGAGTGCAAAATGTGAGATGGAAGGAACAATCTGCAGATCTTCACCGAAAGCTGAATCTGAGATTTTCACCGAGAGCTAAATCGGATATTTTCACTGAGTACAAAATCTGAGATTTGGGCCGTAGCTACTTTGATTTCTGGGTTCCCTCCATTTTCGCGGCTTCATTGCCAAGACCCTAGCCCGACTGAGTAGTCTTTCCCTGATCCTCCCACTTCCTGGGGACTCTCTGCAGGCGATTATTAGATTATTAGAAATTATTAGACTTTGTTAGAAATTATGAGAAATTATTACCAGGTAATAAGCATTTATTCGGCAAGATAATTTCCGTTTATTTTGCCGAGGTGTCGGTTTTAGTCCCGAGGGAGGCCCGAGGGGGGGTTTGCAACCCCGAGCCACGAGCGGAATGATTTTATTGGGAAAAATAAATTCCCGAGGATGGAAAGAAAACCACACTGCTTTGCAGTTATGTTGGTGTCTAGCAGAACGTTGCGTAGCAAATGTGCACGGCAGAACGTTGTGTAAGACGTTGAGCATATTGCTTTGCAGTTACGTTGGTGTTTAGCAGAACGTTGCGTAGCAGAACGTTGTGTGTCTGAGACATTGCGTAGCAGAACCTTGTGTAGTAGTGGAGTTGTTGTAAGTGACGGGTCACAGATCAATGTGCCTGGTTGTTCTGCTGCAACTGGGGGAGTCCCGGCAGGTTGACGTTGTAGTTCACAACATACGATGCTGCTTGCATGGGCGCTTGCATGAAGGACTGCACAGGTGCTGTCGTGCTGGGTAGGACTGTTGGATGAGCGCTGCTGACAAGTGCTGCGGTTTTCTTTCTGCGAGGTCTTGATATGGATCAGAAAGGATGAATTAGACTCAAAACGAGCTCAAAACACGCGATTTCACTCACCACAGGGAGAAAAAAAATTTTGCGAGGGGTCTCCCCTACAGATTTCTGCCTACGACCTTATTCTGCGCCGCCAGCTATTTTCAGTCGGAAAAATAAACGAATTTATTTCCCTAGGGACAATAAATTTCATTTATTTGTTTCGACTGAAAATAGCTGGCGGCGCAAAATAAATTCCGAGATCGGAAAAAATAAATTCGTTTATTTGTCCGGCCTGTGCAAACACAACGGAATCCTGTCAAAAAATAAACGAAATTTATCGTCACGCTCCGCAAGCCATTTCCACCAGAGGGAATTTATTTTTCCCAATAATAATAATTATTAGAAATTATTAGAAATTATTAGTTATTACCCATTATTAGATCTAATAATACGTAATAAAATCTAATCAAATCTAATAATACTTATTACATGCCAACCGTGGGTATAATATGATACTTCCTCCCGTGACGGTACCGCTCTTGGGGGGCAGGGAAAAAAGCGAAGGATGAAAAGCAAGGGTGAGGTCCGTCCCCTTCGATGTGGTTGTTGCAAACGAATATGCTCCGAGGGTAATCAACAAACCACGAAAGGGCTCCAAGCGCGGCACGTCAAGTGACCCACCGCCAGCAGCAAAGAAACGAAAGTGCACCAGATGTGGTGATTCGGGTCACAACGTTTTGACATGCAAGAAGCAGGATGATACATAGCAGATCGGTGAATGTCGTTTTCCCTTGTTCCCTTATCAAACAAAGATGGAACCAAAGAAAAACACCGAATTCCAATGTGGAGAGCGGCTCACAACGTGTACTTTCCGGACAAGAAGATGCCACATGTCACCATATGACACGGAAGATTTGTGTTTGCCCAAGATCATCCATTCTCTGTCGCCTGCGTCTCGACCCTGAGACGTGAATCTGAAAGTAACACCTCCCGCTTCAGGCTGCCCGTGATGCAGTCTGCATCTGATTGCTACCACCCACACATTGTGTTCGTGTCGTTGTACATTTTAGCCGCTCACCCAATGACACAGATGGTTTCACGGCTCTGCATATTGCCAGCCAGAAGGTCACTCAGAAGTTGTCAAGGAATTGATCGCAGCTGGTGCCAAGGTCGACGTGCAGAACAACGGTATGTTTTACGATGCGAAGAATGTTTTTTGTTCATGTGGGTGCTATGAGGCCCCCACGTGCGAGGCAGATGACATCACAGAAGAGGCATAGGTATTGCAGAAGGGGGTACAGCTACTGGACGTCCGGCTCAGCAAACTTTGCTGGAACCCGGTGAGCCCTCCTTCTAAATTCCTACCCGGCCAACCGATATATTCCTGGAGAGCGTTCGTTTGCCTTTGTGGAATTCCCACGATGGATCGCAAGAATTCTCCGCCGGCTACTCACTCAGGCATGGGCACATGCTTCTGTCTTTCCAGCTCAGGAGAAAGGGGAAAAGGGGAGAAATCACTTCCGTTGGGGTAACCCCCCCGAGATAGCCACGGTTGGTGAGAGAACAGGCTAGCCCAGGAGGTCACACCGCCGGACCCATGACGCCAGTCAGAACAAAGCTCCTGACCGCCAGTGACATATCCGAAAAGTTTTGTTCGGTGAGAGATGCCAACGGCACCCGCGATGGCAGATCAGCGGGATTCCCTGCGCTCCAGTCCCACCTAACGGACAGCGCAACCTTCAGTTGCTGCAAACACAACAAAGCACGAACAACCGCATCGTTCAAGATATGCGATCGTAAACACGCGCCCTTTCGGGCCACCCCTTGCACAGAGGTGTTGTCCACGATGACCGTTACCGTGGACCCGGCGTACGCCGGCGAGATGGCCTTCACGGATCTCTCGAAGGCCATAGCTTCAAGCTGGTTTATGTGGAGGCGCTTCTCCACACGATTCCAACAAGAGCCGACGACTACCATGTCGTTGGTGTCGACGTCGACGAGTACACCTCCCCAACCATCAAGGCTGGCATCCACGAACACTGCCAACTTCGGCGATTGAGCAGCGACTGGAACAATTCGGCGACGCTGAACACGCTGCATCCACGAGGGGAGCGCGCGCTGCAGACCGTGTGACAGAACCACGTTCTCGTCAAGACACTTCTCGCCCCGATTGAGGGCGTTCGTCAGTCGAAAGAACTTCAGGGCGAAGTAGTACTCGCCCACGTAGACTCCGGCAATCGCCGACGCGTGCAGCAAACGACCAGCCAGGGATTTGATTTCGGCGGCTGACATCTTACCCGCTCGAACACTCTCCTCGGCGCGCTGCAAACGCGATTGCATCTTGGCGGAGACGCCCACGGTGCCGTCGCTATGCTTCCAGTCGACGCCAAGAAACTCATAGCGGCATGCCGCGTTCCTCGTATCCGCAGCCTTCGACGTAATGCGTGCCTCGGCAGCCAAGGCGTCCGGATACGACGTCGCCTTCAACACGAGATTGCGTGGCCCCGCGTATCTGATGTTGTCCACCCAGACGTGAACCAGCACCTCCGATGACACTGCATGCTTGCCGTCGACGTAATCTGGGTGCCCCGCGGTCGTCGACGCCAATGTGTACATCAGCTCGGGTGCACACGAATGGCCAATCGGTAGCCTCGTCAATTGCCACCAGTTGCCGTCGCCGTCGCTGAAAGGCGAAAAGTCGGCGAGACGCAGCTGGAATCTCCATCCCGTAGAACCCACACCTGAAGTCCCGGGTCGAGCCGCACTCTCGATTCACCGCGTGCAGATACTTCGACACGTGGCTAAGGGGGACGTGAGCCTCGTATCCGTCCGCTTCGACCACCCGGTTCGCGTCGTACGTCCACAGGATGAACCGCTGGCGGAGCTTGCGTTCCTTCTCCTCGACGACTGTGAACGGCACGTTCATGTCTCTACCCGGACCAGCGGCACGTTCCGCGATTCCGTGCTCTTCCAGCTCAAACGCATGCGCCGCCTCGAAACGGGAACGACCCGGAGGTGAAGACGTCTTCGAAGGGAACGTCTGCGGGTAAAACGTCCGGGACCAAGTCTCATCGAACCTCTTCCTCGTCGGCGCGTTCATTCGTCGGCGAAGAACCGCAACGTCCATTGATGGTACCGAGTCGACGTGCAGCGGCGACTTCTTCTCTTCCTCTGTCCCCGGAAGCCGGGTCCGCTTCCCCCTCCGAAGGATGGAGTACCGCTGGTGTTGATGGACGACAAGCCGCCGGGGTCCGGATCGGGGTGCTTGCACATAGGGGGGTGCCTCCGCTTCTTGTCCGACTTCCTCCTCCTCAGAGGTACCTTGTCACGTCCCCGGTCTGAAGAACCCGCGCCAGCGCCACCGGATCCGACGTGTACCTGACCGTCATGTTGGCCACGGTCGGATCGGCGTCGTTCGTGTGCTTCGCCAGGCGCGAAATCAACTGCAGCGCGAACGGAGCTCCCGCAGCCTTCATGTTCATCAAGTGGTCGATGGCGCCCCTCTTCACGCTGTGCGCGGAGTACAGCTTCGTCGCGTTGTCCGCTCCGAGCAGTCTGCTGAACTGATCCGTCGAGAGGGGGCACAACTGTTGAAAGTTCCCGAGGCCCCGCAGCAACTCCGCGATCTCCCGGGTCAGCGGTCCCCGGATCGCAACTACCTTGCTTCTGCAGAACGGGTTGCCCCGACGGCCCTTCGGCAGCGTGTTCCAGTCGACCACTAATCTCCGTGTTCGAGATGAGAGGAAAACACGCACGGGAGAGATTTTGAACGTCGCCCCACCGCGAAGCCGTCTTCCACGCGATCAAAACTGCCGCACGCACGCGAGGAGTCTGTCGGAATGCCCAAGCTAACAACACCTCCCTCGGCACTGATAGGGCTTGCTCCAGGGGAATATTGCCTCCTGAACCACGGAGGACCGTGGCCAACGATAGGAGGGGCCGGGCATCCACCCCAAGGTGGCCAAAGACCGCTGAAAGGAGGCGGGTATACGCCAGCATGCCCTGCGGCTCGACCACTGTCGCCACGACAAATTGGGTTGCTGTATCCGGATCCGCCGGCAATCCCTGCATATCCGGCCATGCCTGGAAGCGGTGCCACAAATTCTGGCGGTCCTGCACTGTCGAATCCGCCCATGCCTTGCCAACAAAATGGCGCAGGCGTTGCATCGCCTCCTCGGACGAAACCCGCCGTTCCCGGTGCTTCGCCTGCACCCCACGCGGCACCGTGGTTCCAACCCTGCTGGCGATCAGGTCAAACATCGCCCGTCCGATTGCTGTTGGCCGACTTCCGAGCACGGGCGTTGAACCTCGAAAGCGCGTGAAGCTGGTTTTCGCGCTTCCGGGTAAACTTACGTTCACCGGTCGGGCACCGGCGAGCTGTCGCGGCCGACCGTTCCTTACTGGCAGATGCGGGAGTGTCGCCTCCCGCATCTGGGCCCGGGGGAGGGCCAGTCACTTTCCCCCGGGTCTCACGTTTCCCTGAGCCGCGGCGTATCCTTTCTTGCTACCTTTGCCGCCGAATCGCGGACGTGCACTCCCACTTCTTGGCCCGCGCACACTCGACCTTGGCAGCTGCCCTCTCCATCGGGTCGTCCGACGTCTGAGCCAGCTCGCCGCGCGCGGCCGTTGTTTCGTGCACCA